>JAVLUZ010000245.1:5284226-5412745 GCA_036768485.1 Mermis nigrescens | reverse complement strand
GGGTCAGATGGGGCAAAATAACCAAAAAAACAGCATCAAAAATTCAATTCTGGGATCTACTAATTTGGTTAGGGGGGTTGAGGTCCGCCGGATTCGGGTAGTGTCCAGCCAGACCCCCCACGCCCATGTATGCTTAGGCATGTACGACCAATCGACTATTTATGTGACATTTAATAAGAGATTGCATGGTGGCTACTCTTCCGCACCTAATAAGCCTAAGCTGAAAGCAAGGATCGGCCATCACCTTGAAATACAGCCTTGGAAAAATATAACCAAATAGTGCTCTCTCGTTAATGGTGTATAGATTTTCATGTAGGTACTTACTAAGGTGTTTGAAGTACGGGTCTCTCTTTATAAAGTTATGCCTAAATTTCTTACTGAACTTGAGAGCAGCTCCCTTTTTAAAGACAATTTTCAGCATTATGGATGATACTTAGTGTTGTTCAATTTTAGCCTATGAATATTTTACATATTTTCAAGTCAATTATCAGAAGTTCTAAATACCTAGAGCGCAAAACATTTGCCAGATGAATTCTGTTTTTTCTGTCGCGCTATGAACAGAATTGCTTTAATAATCATTTCTAATTGATTCCTCGATTGTCAGTCGAATAGGTATTGCGGTAGATTCAGCTGATGTGTACATATATTTGTCACTTTTTCGTTAGTAGTTGATAATCATCGTTCATTTTTTTCTGTATTACAAAGATAGAAAGGGCCTGATTCGGTCTTGCCAAACAATACATACACTAGCAAACAAAATGCTTCGACGGAACAAAAAAGACGAATATACTTGGGATTGTGGATTATTAAGGATGTAAAAGGAGGGCAGGTGCTGATTTGAGGGGCGGCCGCCCCGCCCATTTGCCAAAAAATATTTGGCGAGATAAATAATGCATATGTGATTTGCAATGATTTTTGGCCGTCAGTGACCATAATTTCTCAAATTTTTCCGGCGCTGTGTGCCAGATAATACCAATTAATGACATTTATTTACTTTCTTGACGATCTGGAAGCCATTTTTTGCTCATGGAATAGGTTTCAAAACAATTTCAACAGCAGAGACAGCTATTTTAGCATATTTTTCTTTTATTTTCAATAAAAAATTTTTAAGTTTCGCGCCAATACATGAAGCTGTAAATCTTCCTACAACATTGTCGAAAACTTAAAAATTTGTTGAAAATATATTGCGTATGAAAAACGGCGAAAAATGCTATTTCGCGCATGAAGGGCAAATTTGTAGACCTATCTTTGACTGTTTTTGGAAAATTTGGGATACCGCCCCCTTTAGAAAATCCTAGATCCGCCACTGAAGTAGATGACTAGTAAAAAACTACCTATCTATTCGCCTAAGTTCGCAAAATCTGTTAAAAATCACACTTTCGCTGAGCAATGCTAAAAAATCGAAGTATATTCTGCGGCCTTCAGATTGAAATCAAGTATTGGACCAAACAAAAATTTGAAAAAGCAGCAAATTAGCTATGCAATAGATATGGGAAAGTATATGGAGTAAACTACAAGAGACTGTGCAAGCCAATTGAATGAAATAGCAAATATCGATGCATTCAAGACAATCAAAGAAATAGTTGGTTTAGAGCAGTAGGAAATGCGCAAGCGTACGTGAAACTGACTAAATGTAGGTACACCCGCAACGATCGCGTGCACTAATCAATTGACGCCAGGTTTGCTTGCTATAATGCTCATGATGACAAAATAAAACACCTTTAAGGCCTATTGATACTTCGTCCGATCCGGCGCCGCGCGGCGCCGCATGTCGCACCCCGCCGGACTCCTGCCGGACAAAGCCGCATACGGCAGTGTGCGGCACGAGTCCGTTGGGATGCGGCATGCGGCGCCACATCGTTCAGCCAATCCGACTTTCGTTCATACTTCATCCAGCTTCTTCCGGCAAAAAAACAATGTTTGCACTGCAACAAACATTTATGTTTTTATATTGTCTCTCTGTCCACCAGCGTTTCTACCATACCTGGGCATAGGGGGGGTTCGGAGAGGTATGCACCCCCAGAAACCAGAATAACCCCCTAGAAACCAAAATAACCCCATCATTCAATTTTTGGAATTTTTTTTGTTTTTTTCGCAATCTCTTGATGCCAATGGATAGTGCTCAATGAGAAATGTTGAAAAATGGTGTTTTTCGCCATACCACCATTTAAAAGGTCATTTCTTGACCTTTGAAAAAAGCTTGCTCCCCCAGAACGTTGGTGGCGCCCACCTTTGGTTTCTACTGTTGTGTTGCTTGTATTGTATGCAGAGGCGTAGCCAGGATTTTGCTTCGGGGGACATACACAAAAATTTTTAGGACTACTTTTGCAATGAATGTCTGTAGCTTTATGTATAATAAAACTGAGTTTTTGGACCTTTAGTATTGCAGCCTAGCTAATTTATTTGTTTCTGACGATCGTAAATACAACAAAGTGTAAAGCGGCGCGAAGCGCCGAAAATTTTTGAAATTTTCACCGTTTTCATGTAGAATTCACGGCCTTTTTATTGATAAACGGTTCGGAAATCATAAGTAGCGCAAAGCAATAAGCAATTTAGTCATTTTTCACCGCCCTTGACATTTTGTAGCTCTGTGAATACTAATAATCTGACAGAGCAGAACAAGAAAGCTGCGAATTACTTACACTTTATTCTTGCGCAAACATGGCATGCAGACATTAGAGCGCACGACATATGAGCGCCAACATTAGAGCACCAACATTAGAATGCGCGACATTAGAGCGCAACGACATTAGAGCGCAACGACATTAGAGCGCAACGACATTAGAGCGCGCGACATTAGAGCGTGCGACATCAGAGCGCACAACATTATAGCGCGAGACATTAGAGCGCCGACATTAGAGCGTATATGCACTGGCGGATTTAAGGGGCCCCATTGAGACCAAAAATTGTTTGAAAAATGCGAGATAAACAGAGAAAATGCGAAAGAAAGCAAGAAAGAACGAAAGATAGAAAACGCTTCAAATAGTTATTTGAAGCGTTTTCTTCCCTTTCTTTCGTTCTTTCTTTCCTTCATTTTTCAGTTGTAAATAAAATTGAAATGAAAATATCTTGATCTGAAAATATCAGATCCTTTTCTGAGGATGAGAAGTCATTTTTTGGTTCTGTTATAATTTTTGGTCCGCCCGTGCTCACGTTTTTACACAAGGTCTCTGCAGAATATGTATAATTTCGTAATAAATGCAACGTCAAGTGATTTTTTCTTCACTGCGAATGATTTTTTTGGCACTGTACTGTTTTAAGGCAGCAGCCGAATCCTGTTTCAAAAAAGCTGCCTGGCTTTAGAATTTTGTTGTACAGAAAATTTAATAACAGGTCGATAGAATGTCTTTTCAGCATAAAAAACGACTTGGACTTCAAAAAAATCATAGAGACTTCTTTTGGGATAAAAATCAATCTGGTAGAATTTCAACAAAAAATAGAGTGCACAAAAATTTACTCGGTTAAAAATTTTTTTCGGAATTTGTGCACCGGTGCACAGGAACCCGTGCAGAAAAAGCCTGAATGTGAGGGTCATACTTGGTGGATGGAATGAAAGTTTGCTCATCATTAATGGAAATGTTGGTGAGGTGAGTTATGCAAATTCAAAATTCAAATTTTAGTTGTGACTTAAAATCCTTAATTTTTTATCGTTACCTTGTTTCTTCAAAACTTCAAGAACTCAAAATTTTCTGCTGCTCCGCCTCAGACCCCATCAAGCGGTCCTTCAGCGCGTCCCCTGAACCCCAACCATACTTTCTTAGGCGCTTCGCGCCCTCCAGCATATTTTGTATACGTGACCATTTCACAGCTCTGCCAGAAGAGTAAATTTATCTGCTACTACATGTATGCGACACTTTGGCATTTTAAGTGCAGATTAGAAGAAAAAATGCATTTTTGATAACTTCTGTGACAAACAAGTTATGTCAAAAACTTTTCAAGCGTTTTCAAAAAATTTCACATCAAAAGTCATTTAGGAGCAGCCAGAACAGTGCAGAAAAGCTTAAAAATTGGCTTTACAAAACAAAAGAAACCGCATGCATTTATCACTACCTGATACCGAGATATTCATGCCTAGGTACATACGTGGGCAGCAAGAAAATTCTGGGGGGGGGTGCAAGATTTTTTGAAGGTCGAAAAATGGCCTTAAAAATGGTGGTATGGCGATAAAAACACGATTTTTCGACGTTTCTCATCAAGCACTATCCATTGGCATCAAAAAATTGCGAAAAAAACGAAAAAAATTTTCAAAAATTGAATTCTGGGGGGGGTATTTTGATTTCTGGGGGGGTATTTTGGTTTCTGGGGGTTGCATACCCCCAAACCACCCACGCCCAGGTGTGCCTAGGTAGTTAACTTTGCCCCATTATAATAGAAAGCGTATCCAATTCTGAATCGGAAGGTATATGAATCGTTGCAAATAGTCTCGAGTGTAAGATACAGTAGGACTTTTTTCAAAGGCATGCTCGTTTTGTCCGTGAAGCTTTAACCAACGAATTCATTCATTTATCAGCATAAAAGTTTTGTAAAGTTACATGAAAAACATCTATTATGGCTGCGCTCTAATGTCGTGCTCTCTTATGTCGCGCACTCTAATGTGGCGCGCTGTAATGTCACGCGCTCTAATGTCACGCGCTCTAATGTCGTGCGCTCTAATGTCGCGCGCTCTAATGTTGCTGCGCTCCAACGTCGCGCGCTCTAATGTCGCACCCTCTAATGTCGCGCGCTCTAATGTCGCTGCGCTCTAATGTCGCTGCGCTCTAATGTCGTGCACTCTAATGTCGGCCCTCTAGTTTCGGCCCTCTTATGCCGCGCGCTCTAATGTTGCGCGCTCTAATGTCGCGCGCTCTAATGTCGTTGCACTCTAATGTCGCGCGCTCTAATGTCATTGCACTCTAATGTCAGCGCTCTAATGTCGTGCGCTATAATGTCGGCTCACCCGCAAACATTGGGCGTAAAGAACACTTATGCTCAGTTTCGTAATCCTGACTGTTACGTTATTATTACATTTCAATTATAGAAATATTTAAGGAAATTGATAAAGCCAGGGTTGCATACAGCAACGGTTAACTATTACAACAATAATTAGCTCTGCTAGCTGATGCGGGTATTTCTCATAAGGCAACACGTTGTTATCGAAGAAATTATTATTCAGTTGATGCCGATGTAATTAAGTAAAGATTGACTAATCAAGTTAATGATAAACATCCGGCGGCAACACAGAACTGCTAACGAAAGAAGCGGCGCACAAAACACTAGCAGCGTAGCAGCGCGTCGACAAACAAAGGGGCGAAAACAGCACGTCGACAAAAGCGCCCTACGCGCCAAAACTAATCTTGCCGAACGCCGACGAACGCGGACAACGGGCCAACCAATGAACCAAACAGCGCGTCATAATTTCTCAGCAATAATAAGTATGTGTAAACTGCGCGCAATGTGAACAAATGTTTTAGTTTAAATTCACATGAACACAGGTTGGGTCACTAAAATAAAGTCATTACCACACATAGGCGTGGGGGGTTGGGGGTATGCACCCCCAGAAGTTGAAATACCCCCCCCAGAAATCAAAATACCCCCCCCAGAATTCAAATTTTGAAAATTTTTTTTGCTTTTTTAGCGATTTTGTGATGCCATTGGATAGTGCTCGATGAGAAACGTCGAAAAATGGTGTTTTTTCGCCATACGACCACTTTTAAGACCATTTTTTGACCTTTGAAAATTTTTTCACCCCCCCCCTCAGAATTTCGGTGCTGCCCACCTATGGTCATTACACAGTTAGGAAAGCGTCGCTTTTATGGTGCAATTGTTAACGAAAGAACATTCATATGTGTATAAGAGTAGATAGATGACAAAATTGCGTAGGTTATGACGATAGCATTACTATGGAGCTAAATAATGTAAATTGCACCTAAATACAGCATTATAATAATTAAGATGATAATATAAGTACAAAGTTAAGTCAGGCGCATAAAATAAAAGTATTTAGCAATCAATTATACATATGCAACATGACGTTACATGGAACATTTTATAAAAATTAAGCTTCTGCAACGCTCTGAAACTAAATTTTATTTTCAGTGTAAACTTTAAATAACTACTAGGTGTAAAGAAAACATATAGTCAGATTCGATTCGTAATCTTGACATTACGGAACATATTCTGAAAAAATTCACGTATTGCAACGCTTTGGAAATAAAATAAATTTGTAGTGTAAACTACACATTAACAATAAATGAATAGTGCAAAATTTACACAACTACTGGGTGCAGAGAGAACTAACGGTCAGATTCGTAATTCTGACTTTACGTGGAACGTTTTGAAAAAAATTAAGCTTCCGCAAGGCTCTAGAACTGAAGGTTATTCGCAAAGAAGATTTTAGTCGAATTCTTAATCCTAGTATTACTCTGATATGATCAATATTTATGAAAATATCAAGTCTCTACAATGGCCTGAAGGCAAATAAATATAATATGTAAACCACTTTACACCACTGTTGAGTGTAAACAAAAGCGTCCAACTTACGTATCACGTTTAATTTCTGGTACATTTTCAGACTAACGATCGTGTCCAGACTCATAATCGGAGAAGTTGGCAGAAAAAAACAAGACAGAAACACGTTAAACACACCCAATTTTCGACTTCACACCTCCCGAAAAAGCTAAATATTTATGTAAGTAAAAGCAATTTGCTGTGACATGTACCCCTTAAGAAGTACTTTATTTTTATTCTATTCAACCTATGCCGACTTCTAAATGGAGAAAATGGCAAACAAAAACGGACAAAAAGTATTTTTCTACGAATTGCCACATTGTAAACTCTAAAAATTTGAACCTAACTCCCCATTGAGTGTAAAGAAATTCGCTTTGGGCCAGTTTGTAGCCTTTAAATTGTAACACGTTTGTATGCGGAAAATTTCTGTTCCGCAAAATATTTGAGATGTTTACCAATCAAATTATGAAAAAAACGTGTTTTTTCGCCCATTTTACTCTCCTGATTCCGAACTTTACACCCCATAAATAAGTCAATATTGCGTTTTTAAAGACAATTTGCTGCGACGTGTAGCTTTTTAGAAGATAATCCATTTCTATTCTATTCAGTTTATCCCGACTTAAGCGGAAATGTTGGCAGAGAAATCTTAGACAAAATCTGGTTTTTTAAATCATCCACTTGAGTGTAAAGCTTAAACCCTAGATATAAGTCCGTATTGAGCGTAAAAAGTTTACTGGTAAGCGAAAGTAGCTCTTTAGCCGTAGTACATTTCTATCAGAAAAAATTTCTTGGGACTCATAACCGGAGTTGTTGGCAGACATCAAGAGGGCAAAAACGCAACCAAAATCTGTCTTTACAACAGCAAATTTTTACACTCTTTACAGTCCCCCTCGAAAACTGATGCAAAATTAAAACAAACAAAAAAAATTTATTTTGAGAATTCAATTCTCTACAATTCTATACCATTAAACTGTATGAGGCATGTATGCTGAGTTGTATACAAGGTGACTAAAAAACCGTCAAAGATTGTATATGTCAAAACGTTACGCCAAAACTTTACACGCTCATTAAACACTCGATATGGAGTGTAAACAAAAAAGTCTGCAAAATCTTTTTTGATTATCTATCTTTCAAAAAAACTACACCTCCGAGATGTGTCCCGTTATAGCTGTGAGGGGGACATATGTTGGGGGTACTCAAGTATATTATAAAAGCAAAGAAAAATGCTTCGATGGAACAAAAAAGATGAATATACTTGGAATGTGGATTATTAAGGATGTAAAAGGAGGGAACTAGGAAAAATCTACATAAAGTCGCAAAATCTGCTAAAAATCATACTTTCTCTAAGCAACGGAAAAAATCGAAGTATATTCTGCGGCCAATAGATTAAAATAGATATTTGACCATAAAAATGATTGAAAAAGCAGCACGTTAAGTATGCAGTAGCTTTGGGAAATGATATTGAGTAAACTAACAGTCTTTCTAAGCCAATTGAATGAAATAGCAAACATCGATGCATCCAAAACAATTTTAGAAATTGTTGGTTTAAAACAGTAGGAAACGCGTGAGTTGACATGAAACAGACTAAATGTAGGTACACTAGCATGCCCGTAACGATTGTGTGCACTAATCAATCGGCCCCTGCTTTGCTTGCTTTAATGCTCAAAACAAAATAAAATAACTTTAAATACAATACCACTTAGTTTTCTATCAATCAGGATACGAAGCTAGTCAGCGTTGCTACTTGCCAGCAATTTTTAAAAAAATAAACATTACAGATTTCGTTTATACACCCTTATCCGAAACTTTGAACATTATTTAAAAAAGACACTTTTTTAGAGGCCGCAGAATATACTTCGATTTTTTCCGTTGCTCAGAGAAAGTATGGTTTTTAGCAGATTTTGCGACTTTCGGTAGATTTTCCTAGTCCCCTCCTTTTACATCCTTAATAATCCACATTCCAAGTATATTCATCTTTTTTGTTCCATCGGAGCATTTTTCTTTGCTAGTACCCTACTTTTAATTAGCATGATTTGAGTACATCAATCAGTAAACATATACAGTAGCATACCACAATAATGACAGCAGTCCAAGAACGCGGAAAACAATATTGTTCTTAACATCAGCATTATCCTTTTTAAATAAGACAACCTTACATTATTTAAACAGATCAAAGTTTTTCAGCATAAAACTTTACGCAAATATCAAGTGTAAGGAACACTAATGCTCAGATTTGGAAGAAAAATAAATTTGTTGTATAAACTACATATTAACAACAAATGGAATAGTGCAAACTTTACATAACTACCAGGTGTAGAGAAAACTAACAGTCAGATTCCCTATTCTGATTTTACGTAGAACATTTTAAAAAAAATTAAACTTCCGCAAGGCTCTAGAACTAAAGTTAATATGCAGTGTAAACTTTACACAACCACAGAGTGTAAAGGAAATTTCAGTCGGATACGTAATTCTGATATTACTGTGATATTACGATCAAAATTTATGACAAAATTAAGTCAACACAATGGACCGAGGACAAATAAATATCAGATGTAAACCACTTTACACCACTGTTGAGTGCAAACAAACTGACGTATCACATTTGGTTTCTGGTTAATTTTTAGACTTGAGATTATGTCCAGACTCATAACCCAGCACTTGGCAGAAAAAACAAGGCAGAAACATGTTAAACTCCCACATTTTTTGACTTTACATTTACTGAAAAAGCTAAATATTGATGTGAACAAACGCAATTCGCTGTGACGCGTACCCCTTAGAAAGTACTTTATTTTTATCCTATTCGACCTAGCCCGACTTCTGAACAGAGAAAGTGGCAAACAAAAAAATGGACAAACCTGTATTTTCCTTTGTCCATCACATGGAAAACTTTAAAAATCTGAACCTAACGCCCCATTGAGTGTAAATAAATTCGGTTCGGGCCAGTTTGTAGCCCTTTGATTGTAGTACGTTTGTACGTGCTAAACTTATGTTCCGCAAAATATTTGATATGATTTACCGATCAAAATACGAAAAAACCTGTTTTTTCGCCCATTTTACACCTCAGATTTCGAACTTTACACCCCCCCATAATGACACAATATTACGTTTTTTTGAACGCGGCTTGCTTCGATGTGTAGCCCTTAGAAGTTACCTTATTTCTATTTTATTCAATTCATCCAACTCATTACCGAAAATGTTGGCAGAGAAATCTCGGATAAAATCTGTTTTTTTACTCATCCACTAGAGTGTAAAGTTGTAATTCCTGGTACTAATTGCGTATTGATTGTAGAAAAGTTTGTGGCAAGCACAGGATAGCCCTTGATCCGTAGTACATTTCTGTCAGGAAAAATGTCCTAAATCTCATAACCGGAGTTATTGGCAGGCATAAACAAGTCGAAAACTCGACTAGAATGTGTCTTTTTACCCCCAGATGTTCGCACTCTTTACACTACCCATTCGAGAACTAAGGCGAAATGCAAAAGACAAATAGTGTCAGCTGCAGAACATAAATAGATGAATAAGTCGAATGAAGTGCATGGTTTTGCCAAAAGAATTTAAAAAAATGAAAAAAGTCAGCATTCAGAAGATTCGAACCCATTAGTCTTTTTCAGAATCTGCATGCGAGAACGGATGCGTAAGCCACTGCGCCAACTCGACATATAGGCGGATTTTAATACTTATTTAATGATTGAAAAATATTCATCATTCTACTAAAGTTTAAGAATAGTGCATTTATGATAATAAAAATAATTATTTATTAAAGACGAGTCAAAACCTCTCAAATAAGAAAAATGTGATCAAGCAATATGCAATATGAAGTTATCTATCGGCATTAGAAAATAGATGTAGGTACAATTCAAATTTCACCTCTTCATATCTCAACAAAGACTAGCTGTAGAAAAGTTTAAAGGTCAGATTCGTTATTCTGACCTTACGGAGAACATTTTAAAAAAATTCATCATCCACGATGCTCTGGACGGAAAAATTTTTTCAGTGTAAAGTTTACACCTGCACTAATAACGCAATATTGATTGTAAAGAAACAAAATAAATTTTGCCGTGTAGCGCTTAGGACGAGGCACATTTCAAAGATAATTACCACGTTCTGTCTAGTAAGTGGAGAATATGGCAGGAAAAAACATATTTTTGTCCCAGACTCTTTACAATAAACCGCCTCTAAATTTGAAAATATTACTTTTTCGAAAAAAATCAAAAATATTTCCCTAGATTTTATAACTGTCTACCTTTTAAAACCAATCAGACTGCATAGAATGTAAAAATGAGTTAGATATGCTTCTGCACATGAAAACAGTAAAAAAACCGTCTACTTTACACAATATTGCGTTAAAAGAGAAAAAATTGTTATTCGAGACTTTGTGACCCTCTACATTATAAAATCAATTGGACTGCACAAAAACCAAAATTGAGTTAGATAAGCTGAAAACAAGCAAAGAGTAAAAAACCAGTATACTTTACATTTTTATGCAAGAACCATTGGGTGTAAAGAAATTTTAAGGTCAAAGTCGTAATCTACAGCTCAGGAGCAACATTTAAAAAAATTGGCCCTCCGCAAATTATTTGATTTTTCGGTTTACACTTTACACTCATTGCTAACTCGGTATTGAGTGTAAACAACAAAAAAGACTGGCATAGAATTTTTTAATTATCCATCGATTAAAAAACCGCACCTCCCAGATGTGTGCCGTTATAGTTGTAAGGGGGACACAAATTTCACACTCGCTGTGGCGCGTATCAATGATACCTTATTTTTCAAGCCTGTATCAGCTATCTAAGAGGCAGATAAAAAGCGGCCATAGTCTGTTCCATTCCAAACGGCCCCTTTTTGCTTTACTGCTTATTACTGTAGAAAAATATTTAGCGGACTAGCTCATTACTGTAATCCAATTTGTCACTGCTCAGCGCCGACTCGGATCACTTCGCACTCCGTCGCACAACAGAGAAATCAGGTATTACAGTAATAAAACATTTGCTGATCGTGCGATTTCATGCACCAGGTTTAAAAAATAGACTATCATAGTAAGCGCGTTAGCGCGTACCTTTGGTTACCCCAACATATGCCCCATCACAGTTATAACGGGACACATCTGGAAAATGCAGCTTTTTAAAAAGATAGATAATCAAAAAAGATTTTGCAGACTTTTTGTGTTTACACTCCATATCGAGTGTTTAATGAGCGTGTAAAGTTTTGGCGTAACGTTTTGACATATACAATCTTTGACGGTTTTTTAGTCACCTTGTATACAACTCAGCATACATGCCTCATACAATTTAATGACAAAGGTTTTTAGAGGAAAGAATTCTTCAGATGACACGTTTTTGTTTTTTTTATAATTTCGCATTAGTTCTAGAATGAGAGTGTAAAGAGTACAAAAATCTGGGGGTGAAAAAACACAATTTGGTCGAGTTTTCGACTTGTTTATGTCTGCCAACAATTCCGGTTATGAGTCCCAAGAAATTCTTTCTGACAGAAATGTACTACGGCTAAAACAAACTTACCAGAAAACTTTTGTACACTTAATGTGGACAGTACCAGGGGTTAAAACTTTGCACTCTAGTAATTAGTGTAAAAAACAGATTTTGCTCAAGATTTCTCTGCCAACTTTCCCGCTCATAAGCCGGAATAAATTTATTAATATAAAAATTAAGTACCTTTTAAGGCTTCACGTCTCGGCAAACCGCGTTCGAAAAAACAAAATATCGACTTATTTATGGGGTGTGACGTTCTAAATCAGAGTTGTAAAATGGGCGGAAAAAACGTTGCGAAGCAGAAGTTTTCCGCATACAAATGTACTACGATTCAAAGGCTACAAATGGGCTGAAACCGAATTTCTTTACACGCAATGGGGAGTTAGGTTCAGATTTTTAAAGTTTACAATGTGCTGGATGGTGGAAAATACTTGTTTGTCCGTTTTTTGTTCACTACTCGGTTTAGAAGTCAGGATAGATCGAATGAAATAAAAATAAAGTACTTTCTAAGGGTACATGTCATATCAAATTGCGTTTGTTTACATCAATTTATAACTTTTTTTGGGAGGTGTAAAGTCAAAAATTGGGTGTGTTAAACCTGTTTCTGTCTTGTTTTATCGGCTAACTTCTCCGGTTATGATACTGGACATGATCTCAAGTCTGAAAATGTAGCAGAAATCAAACGTGATACGCCAGTTAGGTGCCTTTATTTACACTGAACCGTGGTTTAAAGTTGTTTACATCTAATATAAATGTTGATCGTAATATCAGAGTAATATCAGAATTACGAGTCCTACTAATATCTTCCTCAGACTCTATGGTTGTGTAAATTTTACACTGCAGATTAAGTTTAGTTCCAGAGTCTTGCGACAGCTTAATGTTCTACATAACGTCAGAATTACGAATCTGTTTGTTAATTTTCTCTACACCCAGAAGTTGTGTAAAGTTTCACTATTCATTTATTGTCAATGTGTGCTTTACACTGCAAATTTATTTTACTTCTAGAGCGTTGCTAGACGTGAATTGTTTCGGAATATGTTCCATAAGGTCCAGATTACGAATCTGACTGTATGTTTTCTTTACACCCAGTAGTTATGTAAAGTTTACACAAAAACTAAATTTAGTTTCAGAGCATTGTACAACCTTTATTTTTTCAAAATGTTTCATGTCGGGATTACAAATCTGAGCGTAAGTGTTCTTCACACCAATATTTGCGTAAAGTTTTTGTTGAAAACCTTTGATCTATTTAAATAAGTTAAGGTTGTCTCGTTTAAAAAAAATAATGCTGATGTCAAGAACAATATTGTCTTCCGCGTTCTTGGACTGGTGTCATTATTGTGGCATGTTGTAGCGTATGTTTTTACTGGCTGATATACTCAAATAATCATGCTAATTAAAAGTAGGGAACTAACAAAAAAATGCTCTGATGGAACAAAAAGACGAATATACTTGGGATTTTTGTTTATTATTGATGTAAATGGAGGGGACTAGGAAAGAGCTACCTATGTAAATGCCTAAAGTCGCAAAATCTGTTAAAAATCAGAGTTTCTCTAAGCAACGCAAAAGTATATTCTGTGGACTCTGAAAAAGTGTTACCTTCTTTAATTAATTTTCAATGCTTCACATAAGAATGTATAAACATAATCTAGAATGCTTAAGTTTTTTTGTAAATTGCTTGCTAGTAGCAACGCTGACTCGCTTCGTATCGCCAAAATTGAAAACTAAGTGCGATTGAATTTAAAGGTGTTTTATTTTGGTATCGATAGCATCATAGCAAGCAAACCAGGCGTCCAATTGATTAGTGTACACAATCGTTGCGGGCATGCAAGTTTACCTACATATAGTCTGTTTCACGTGAGCTTACGCGTTTCCTACTGTTTTAAACAAAAAATTCCTTTGATTGTCTTGAATGATGTTTGCTATTTCATTCAATTAACTAGCAAAGTCGCTCCTAGTGTACTCCATCTAATTTCTCTTAGCTACTATATAGCTAACTTGCTGCTTTTTAAACCGTTTTTTTGTTCAATAGTTTATTTCAATCCACAGGCCGCAGAATATACTTCAATTTTTTGCGTTGTTTAAAGAAAGTCTGATTTTTAACAGATTTTGCGATTTCATGCGTATACATATGTAGCTTTTTCCTAGTCTTCCCTTTTACATCCTTAATAATCCACAATTCCAAGTATATTCGCCTTTTTTGTTCTATCGGAGTATTTTTCTATGCTAGTATATAGTATGTTTGGCATACGCGTCTTCCTCTTAAAGAATCCCAAATGTTGAAATCAAAATTTTCAGTAATTACGTAAATTGGTCCGTATTTGCCGTAAGCTGTTAGCTTACGTCAACACATATTCTTCAAAGGAAACTGTATTGGTTATGCGAAACAGATTATATCAAATAGAAATTTTATTGCAACAAAAATTTAGTTTTTTTTACAACTTCCTAAAATGCTACGAGCGGGCGTGAGGGAGGTTCAGGTTCAAGAGACTAGACTTGCCTACCCCAAGAACCCGGTAGAGATCCCTAAAATCGTTAGACCCCCAGAACTAAATTTCGGCATGTTTTTGGGATTTTTGTCGGTTTTAAGCAGCCTAAACCTCCACATACTTCGGCTGCTGCCCATGTAAGGTCACAAGTCGCTGGTGCGACTATATTCTGTTTCACATAAGTTTTGGCATAAATTTTTAAGAATTTTTTCGAAAGTAAGCCGACGGATTACGATAATTATAAATTAAATCAATGCTATAGTCGCAATCTGCCGGCTTATTGTCGGACATAGTTTTTAGAATTTGTGCCCAAACTTGTGTGAAACGGACTATAAGCGTTTAATACTAATAAAACTAATACTTTATTCGAAATAAACGCAAGGATAAATTGTCGAGTAGAAAAAAGACGATTGTGTCTCAACAGCACCACCAGTCCCAACAGCCTAACCGTCCTAACAGCCCCACCATCCCCACCAAAAATCCCAACAGCCCCACTCGTCCCACCAGTCCCAACAGCCCCACCAATTATCCCAACAGCCCCCACCAATCCCAACAGCCCCACCGTCCGAAAAACCCCACCATACCAACAGCCCCATCGTCTTAACAGCCCCACCAATAATCCCAACAGCCTCACCAGTCCCAATAGCCCCACCAATCCCAGCAGTTCCACCCTTTCAGCAGTTCTATCGTTCCAACAGCCGCACTGTTCCAACCACACGTAAGCGTGGGGGGAGGGAATGTTTAGAGTTTAAACCCCCTCAGGCCCCAACCCAAAATCCTGGAAATCCCCCAAATTATGGTAGACCCCCAAAATTCTATTTTTAGCACATTTATCGGTCACTTTACCCCACCAGACCCACAGAATTTGTTCGCTGCCAATGTTGGTTCTAACTGCCCCACTGTTATAATCATAGATGCACAGCACGACCAGTCTGGAGAAGGAGTTTTGAGCCAAAAATGACCTCAAAACTGGTGTGAATGTTAAAATGGCGTAAAAACTAAGCTAATCCACATTTACTGGCTATTTTGAAGCAGATTAGCGTGAAAGTTTTGATTTTCATCTAATTTTAACACTTATCTTTCCTTTTTTAACTAGAACATTTTTCATTTTTTCTGGCAGTCTAGTCTAGACCATAATGAGCAGGAATCTAATCTTGCGAGATGACTCGAATGAGGCGAAATCCCGGATTGCGCAAAAATGCTAAAGCTTGGCGGGTCTAACAGTTTCTCAGGTAGACTTTTTCTGAAAATGTAAACTTGCACGCTCGTGTATAGCCTTGATGAAATATACGAAGTCGAAAAATAGTCAAAAAAATATCTTTCATAAAAAGTAATATTGCCTGATTTTATTATATAAAATAACATTTACTTAAGATAATACATGAACAATATGTGAAAATGTTGAATAATACATGGCGGAATGTATAGGTATATCGCTTTTTATTTTATTTAATCGCCATGTAAAAGAGAACGCAAACCGATTAAAAATCATTTTAACGAGCTTATGTAATGCCGTTTTAATTACTTAATTAAACTATATCTCAAAATTCAACTTTATTCTCTTCGCTATTATTTCCAACGTTACTGTATAACATACGCTTTTTCGGATCTCATTGCTTATTCCGATCTCAGCCTTCTACATAAAAACTCGACGCCATTTGACCACCCCAACCTATTCCCTATTTCCATAAACACCGATAAAAATATTCAAAATCGTATTTTTGGTTCGAAACGTCAATCAGTTTTTCCATGTTTGTCCTCCGAAAAAACTCAACCTCAATAGAAAGTACATCAAACCTAAATACCGCAAAAACGCTGCTCTCTCACAGATAAGCGAAAATGCATTTAGATAAAATCGTATTTTTGATAGCTAGGCCCGCCAACGCGCCGCCACGTCCACTTTTGGTCATGAGAGCTTCTAGGCTCTACAGTATGCTCTGAACCACATCTCTACTCTCAAGCTAATTGAAATGCACGCAACATGTTTTTGATGCTTTTTCCTAGCCCAACCTTCGAACCGCACGTTTAACTTCCGCAGTGCACTCAAAACCGTATTTCTATATTCCGGCTATCTAAAACATATTTAGTCCGTTATGGATTCCCGCTGGCCCAACCCCAAAGTTATTTGAAACGCTCAACACACGTTTTCGATACTTTCCGTTAGTCCAACCCCGAAAATCGTATTATAAAAATTCGCTGCGCAAGCATTTTTTGGGATTCTTTTCGATCGTCGAGTTTCGGGTTGCTCGGAAAATGTAGCTGTTGTTGGCGCATTGCTTATTTACCGTTCCCACTCCATCGTTCCCACTTTACAAACACTACAGGCCGATTCTTCCCCTCGTTTTGGTTTTTCCTCTTCTCATTCTAGATCTTACTATTTTATTAAATTGAGAGACTCTCGTTTTCCCCCTTTTTACTCGTAAATTGTCAATGTTTATGTTGTTGTTTTAACGTAATTAAAATTGAACTATTATCATGTGAAATCACATTTAATTATGAGCAAGCAAGCGGATAGATATCTAATTAGAGCCTTTCCATCGGGTACGCAGAAACCTCCCCACCTTTTCTATTTCACACTTACAAACAAATGCAGACGCATCAGGATCTTAGAAAACGTTATAAGACAGTAAAAAACAGGATTCATCCACACATGCAATTAGGGTGGGCGAGGGGCATACCTGGGCGTGCGTTTTAGGGGGTATGCACCCCCAGAAGGCGAAATACCTACCATGAAAAACCTGGGATTACTGGTGGGGCTGTTGGGACGGTGGGGCTGTTGGAGCGGTGGGGCTGTTGGGATTGGTGGGGGGATTTTTAGTGGAGCTGTTGGGACGGTGGGGCTGTTGGGACTTGTAGGGCTGTTGAGACATCACCAAAAAGACAGCAGAATACAAGACGCGAAATGTCCTGGACACACAGGCAAACAGCTGATTGCGCTCACGTTGTGCGTCAGATCAAATGAAGCATACAAAAGTTTGGCTTAAACCTCTGGACAAAGTTCTCTTGGAAAAACTCTTTTATACGAGAGAAAGGGTACGTGAAATATGCAGAGATTTACTCAAGCGCTTGTCAGTAAGAATTTAGCTCAGAGTTAAATTAGATGACCTTTATAGCAATTTATGTAGTCGCAGAATAGATGGGTAAGTAGGTACTTTATGATTGCGGATAAAAATGATACGGTACCTACCTATAATCGGTAGTTTTCCATTATCCAAGGTGAACATCCATCCTGTATGTAAACGTCCGCCCGCCTTCCTGTTCATAACATTTTCCCAGGGTAGTCTTCCGTGCCGCTAGTCCAGCCTGGCCTCCAGTTTAGGTGGCCGCCCACCATTGATTAAGTCGGGGACATAAGCGCGGTGCGACGGTATTCACAAGCGCGATTGTTGTCAAAAGCGCGACATAGCATAAGCTAACGTTATCGACTGTTAATAAGAATTAAAAAATGGATGGACTTCTTTTAAGAAGTGCTTTAAAGAAGCATGTTCGCCCTAACGTGTGTTGTGCAACTTTCAAGTCGCAATACGAATTTTATTAATTGTTTAAACCAAAAGACTAAGCATGAAATGCCAAATATAAACCCTGTTTTTGACTTTGGACGTCCATGCATATGCAGGCTTACGTATGAACAGGGCGGACCAGAAAAGGGTACCTACCTACCAAATGTTTTAATGATATCCATAGCTGCTGCACAAGACATTGCAAACCTGCAAAAGTTTTTTTTGAAAGCACGAATGTAAGGCAGCAAAATTCTGAAGTTTCATTGAGTTACCTTCGTTATTCACTTTTTTCGTTTACACTTTTGTATGCATCACTTTTTTAGTAAATTACAACAAAAAAGTTATTAACTAGCCCTAAAAAGGATACCTACATTTTACTCCTCACTACACTTTTTTCTGTTTAGCTTAGAGCTTGGACTGCAGGACCTGTAACTGCTAGGATTCGTTTAATGCGACGCATTTTTGTGAACCCATTTTTTATTGAATAGAAATAATTAAAATGAACCTAAACGAACAGTAAAATTGACAATTCTTAACTTAATGAACATTAAACAATAGTATAAAGATGCATTAGTGGCTAATAGGAAAGATTTGAATTGACGTTTCAAGCAAACATTCACTAACTAACACTCCTAAATAACTTTTTTATCTTAAAATTTACTAAAAAAGTTATGTTTACAAACGTGTAAACCAAATACTACATAACAAAGGTAAGTCAATGAAAGTACAACTTTGTCGCCGTACATTTGTACTCTCAGAAAACGTTCATAATTTTGAAATTTTATGATTAAAACATTCGACCTATTTTGGGCGATACTTAAATTTATGCTTAGAATATTTGTTCCTTTTAAGTGAAATATCCTTATATTTATTACATTTCAACTAAAATATATGCCAAAAATAAATAGAAAAAATGGAAATCATGTATGTACCTTTTAAGGCAGTATTATAGAGATAGGCGAGCTGAGACTTTCAGTTCAGATTAGCCCGCTGTCTTATAAAGCATTACGTCTGATTAGTGTCGCGCTTCTGACTGCGGTCATGCCACTGAACTGAATACTGTCGTCCTTGCGAATTGCGAATACAGTCGCTCTTGTGAAATCTCAATCATACGGACGCCCACCCTGGACAATATAATTAAGCCACATTCTACCACAGATGGTCATCCTGGATGGGCGGCTAGCCTGGCTAAGCTGGATGGACTGCCACCCTGGAAGTTCACGCCGCAATTTCGCACCCATAGAGCATGGGGCGGCCAGGCTAAACGGGCGGTCAAGCTGGACGGGCAGCTAACCTGGACGGACGGCCACTGGGCTCAATCATATAACCGCAGCAATTAAAGAATGAAAATTTCGTCCGCTTATTTCTGAAAATCTTATTACATTAGGAGTCGGATGAGGGAAAACAATAAAATAAAGGAAATGATAAAACATATGAATACAATTCGACCTTTAAATGATCCACAGAACCAATCACTGGCTGTATAATGCGCCTTCAATCCGTAGCAAAACAAAAAGGCTATCACAATCAAATTGGCAAGCTCATAATTGCGGGCTTAACTTAATTGTTGTCGTTGTATTACAGTTTAAGGAAGAGGTTGTGGCAGAGCGTGGATTAGTATCTAAAAAGCAATGCGGCAAATACTAAAAATATGCATTACATTAAAATTTTGCGTAGCGAATCAGAGTTTAAATCAAATGACATTATAAAAAATTTTACGGATGTTAGGGAAATAGTCATGTCGTTTGCATTATCAACCTACTTCTTTCGCATGTAGAGATTTTTGGTTCACATATGCATGATACGTTATTGCAACGTACTTTTAAAGCTGACTTGCTGCACTTTTTACTCGCTTAGCAGCAAAAAATCGACTTTGACTAGAAGCTTAAAGCTTTTAGCATGCAACTTGAGCAGAAGCGTTACCTATCTACTGGATGTACCGGCATGTAAGTAAAAACGAGTTACGTGCATACAGTCGCCTATGAAGCATATGAATACAAAAGAGCGTACCTCTGCACTAAAGGTTAAGGTATGTAATTCTACGCTTAGCTTACCACGGTTTTACGGAAGCTGTTAAGAGTCAATTTCTGTAAGAATCAACCCAGCGATGTAGTAAGGGCGGACAGTTAAAAAATAACCTATCCTCATTTTGACGTATGTTGTACAGTTTTTTATTCTGAGCAACATGGTGTAAAGTGTTTTGTGCAAAAACCATTTTTCGCTTAAAACATCAACCTCAAAGGTTGAAAAATCGACACTTTTTGTCAAAAAGAGTAGATTTACTTTTATGACTATACCTTCTTAACAACGCAAGATATTAGAGTCAATATTTTTTTAAATGAAAGAGCAAGATTTTGGCTTTGAATTATCACTTTGATAAGTCCACAAGTTTGACGGGTTGAGAAATTATGTAAGACTGAATATGAAAAAGTTTGACTATGTGAACTGAAAAATTTCACATTTTGTCCTCTAACTCCTATACTAGATGCGGGTGATTCCCAAAATTTTAGTATGATGTGGCACTTAGATGTGACATATATTTGGCAAAAAATAAAAAAATTAAAGGACCACTATTTGAGCAATGAGTCTTCACGCAAGACCATTTATTGTGAGTTACACAATTGTTCTTGCCCAAAACTTTTCTTTTAGACGTTAGATCTCGCAAGTAAGGTAAGACCAACTCTCAAAATTTTGGTTAAATAATTTACTTAGTCTTATGATGTTATCGGCAAAAGAATATGAAAGTTGTCAAATTTCTGATGGAACAGTGGCCCTTAGCGTAAGTGCAAGTCAGGTAGGAATGGCTGATTATCAGCACACAAAATTCTTCTTTTTCCAATTATGACTCCTGCATTAGACATGGGACAACACATTGTTACTGTAAGCCCTTTTGTGCCATTGGTAAAAAATAAAAAATATTGCTAAACCACTTCTTGAGCAACGGATCATTAAGTAAATACTACTATGACACATGACTGGATACACTCAAAAACCTTTCTATGTTCTAGGGGATCATTCATTACAGGAAATTAACACAATTTTACTGCACCTCACCATATTCAGCGCATAATAAGTGAACAACACCCAATTCCTCGAAGCATGACTATCAAGAGTTGTCTTATTTTTTAGCTTGCTCAGTTGTATATCTGAAGATAATTAATTCTGATGGGATTTCACTTTGCCCCAATTACATCTGTAGTTTACCTACTCACCATGTAGGTATGGATTGATTTGTTGTAAGTGAATGTAAGCATGTGCTAATGTCAGTTTCTTTGCATAAGAAGAATTAAAATAAAATTTTTTAAAGCAAAGGAAGATAGCAAGTTGATTAAGTTCAAGCTTTTAGAAGGGCCATACTGTAAGTAAATATTTTTGAAGCAATATCTACTTTGTATTGAGAAGTGCAAAAGACGCAAGCTTGGATGTAGAGAACTCAGCTTATGGACTCATATGAAAGATTACTCAAACAGTGACAAATGTACATATATAATCTTGCTTTGCATTACTGGGACATAGATGCTATCATTCAAAGCTATTCCATAAAAAGTTGAGTTAGGATCAGGAATGGACTATGAGGATGAATTTATGGCTAACCCAAACCTTGAATCAGAGCTGAAGAAATTGAAGATGTTCTGCTGCACAGTGACTGTTTTGATGTTTGAATTTGTTGTAACAATTTGTCGCATGATATTAAGTCCTCATAGTCCATTCCTGATCCTAACTCAACTTTTTATGGAATAGCTTTGAATGATAGCATCTATGTCCCAGTAATCCAAAGCAAGATTATATATGTACATTTGTCACTGTTTGAGTAATCTTTCATATGAGTCCATAAGCTGAGTTCTCTAAAGCCAAGCTTGCGTCTTTTGCACTTCTCAATACAAAGTAGATATTGCTTCCAAAATGTTTACTTACAGTATGGCCCTTCTGAAAGCTTGAACTTAATCAACTTGCTATCTTCTTTTGCTTTAAAAAATTTTATTTTAATTCTTCTTATGCAAAGAAACTGACATTAGCACATGCTTACATTCACAACAAATCAACCCATACCTACATGGTGAGTAGGTAAACTACAGATGTAATTGGGGCAAAGTGAAATCCCATCAGAATTAATTATCTTCAGATATACAACTGAGCAAGCTAAAAAATAAGACAACTCTTGATAGTCATGCTTCGAGAAATTGGGTGTTGTTCACTTATTATGCGCTGAATATGGTGAGGTGCAGTAAAATTGTGTTAATTTCCTGTAATGAATGATCCCCTAGAACATAGAAAGGTTTTTGAGTGTATCCAGTCATGTGTCATAGTAGTATTTACTTAATGATCCGTTGCTCAAGAAGTGGTTTAGCAATATTTTTTATTTTTTACCAATGGCACAAAAGGGCTTACAGTAACAATGTGTTGTCCCATGTCTAATGCAGGAGTTATAATTGGAAAAAGAAGAATTTTGTGTGCTGATAATCAGCCATTCCTACCTGACTTGCACTTACGCTAAGGGCCACTGTTCCATCAGAAATTTGACAACTTCCATATTCTTTTGCCAATAACATCATAAGACTAAGTAAATTATTTAACCAAAATTTTGAGAGTTGGTCTTACCTTACTTGGGAGATATAACGTCTAAAAGAAAAGTTTTGGGCAAGAACAATTGTGTAACTCGCAATAAATGGACTTGCGTGAAGACTCATTGCTCGAAAAGTGGTCCTTTAATTTTTTTATTTTTTGCCAAACACATTTCGCATCTAAATGCCACATTATATCAAAATTTCGAGAATCACCCGCATCTAGTACAGGAGTTATAGTACAAAATGTGAAATTTTTTAGTGCACAAAGTCAAACTTTTTCATATTTAGTCTCACATAATTCCTAAACCCGTCAATCTGTGGACTTATCAGAGCAATGACTCATAGAAAAAATCTCGCTCTTTCATTTAAAAAAATTTGACCCCGATATCTTGCGTTGTTAAGAAATTATAGCCATAAAAGTAAATCTATTCTTTTTTGACAAAAAGTGTCGATTTTTCAAACTTTGAGGTTGATGTTCCAAGCGGAAAATGGTTTTTGTACAAAACGCTTTGCACCATGTTGCTTAGAATTAAAAACTGTACAACATACGTTCAAATGAGGATAGGTTATTTTTTGACTGTCCGCCGCCGGGGTGGACGTTACAGAAATTGACTCTTAAACAAGATAGCGAATTGCGCCTTTCATAAACTAAAATGGATCTTGAACACACATGGGCGTGGGGGGTCTGACGGGTACACACCTCCCCCTCAGAAGTTAAAATATCTCTGCAGACTACTGTAGACCGCCTCCACAATTCTATTTTTAGCGACATTTTTGGCGATTTCTGGCGATTTCACCCTCCCAGAATTTTCTTGCTGCCCATGTATGATCGTGAATAACTGTCAGGCTTTGCATTATTCTTTGAGTAAAAAGCGTAATATCTGATCAGGCATATGAATGTATTCGTACAACGTAAGTAGATAGGTATACTTTTCCCTGCTGCTGTATAAGAAAAGAAATTTATGTGCTGTTCCAAAAAATAACCTGAGCGGAACAGGTAATACAAAGCATCTTCGACTTTACAACAAAGCTATATCACGAAACCTTATGTACATATACCACAAGTTTAAATTGATGTAAATTGACTACAAAAGTAGTATGCGGGGGTTTGTGGTGTCTGGACACCCAGTATTGAAAGATGGGAAATTTTCTGGGGAAAATGAGCAAACTGAAGGCTAAAAATGGATGAAAATTGGAAAATTGGTTCAAAAAAGCTTAGATTGATTAGAACCTGTGAACGTTGTTAATGCTATTTTTGCGCTTATATCAGTTTTTAAGGTAGTTTCATTTCGGCCTAAGAAGCTAAATTTTTGACCCCTCTCCAGATCAGCTGACCCCCAATCATTCTTGTTAAACAACAGCTAAAAATCGTGAAAATCGCAAAATCATGTGAAACAGAAGCAGACTAACATAGCTACATAACTTGTAAGGTTGCTATTGTGTTATTCAAATTCACTAAATAGTGCACTAAAGAAAATTTGGAAAGAAAGAGGAATATTATACAAAACTGTTAACTGGAATGTTGTGAGATCTTTAAATAGACATAGGACGCTATAAATCAGTTTACAAAATCACATGTCATTGGAGAGATAAGCCTTGGTTGGTTCGTTTGTCGGCTCCACTGCGTGACGAACAATTAATCGCAGGTGCTCACTGAGCTAGACGAGTTCTTAACTGATTGCTTATCAGCCTGATTTGATTGCATTCAAAGAAGTAAGCTAAGAATTGTGGAGTTGAACTGTGCAGCATGGCTGACCACAATGTCATGGCCGTCTGGCCTAGATATAAAAGCTGCCGTCTGCTTATTTATTTCACGAAACCATGTGTATCGCTAACGTTTTTTGATTGATATTAGTAGACTACAAAAGTGGCTTTTAAAGCGACAAATACTGCTGTAACAACGAACAACATATGTACCAGTATGCAGCTCAAGTTGAAAATACGAGTAACTTAAAAATATTATTGAAAATGGATATACGAGTATACGGATTTTTTGTAAGTGCGCACAAAACGCGAAAATGCGTAGAAATCTAGGATTTTAGGATGCTTATGTCAGTATTATTTCAGCTAAACATACAGCTACTTACGTCGATCTGGGCTTTCGGATGAAAGTTTGTATAAATCTTCATATTACCGTATTTACTCGTGTATAAGCAAAGCACCACTTTTTTCAAAATTTTTAGGCCAGGAAAGCACACAAGTGCTTATACACAGGAATATGAGTTTTATCATGCTAAAACGCTCAGAAATCGTTTATAAGCAGCGTCCGAGAAGGAACAGTATTTTGAGAAGTAAGCAGGGCACATACATACATACATACCATTGAAGAATAAATTGACCAATAAAAGATAAGTATACCTAAACCTCTGTGTGCCATTTATTCTACCAAGCGGTTTTAGGTTAATGATCAAAATGTATATGGTAACTGAACTGAGTTTAAAATAAGTCAAAACTGCTTTACAGATGTAAGTTGCTACATGGTGCTTATACAAGGAGAAAACGTTTTTTCATTTTCCTACCCCCAAAAAGCAGGGGGTTGCTTATATACGAGTGGTGCTTATACTTAGGTGAATACGGTAGGTTCGAAGAAAAAGCTTTTAGCAGAATTATTAGTATTCGGGCTGAATTGCAGCATTAGGGCTCCGCCATAAATTGGTAAAAATGGGTTCAGAATGTTCGTATTTGTTTCAGAATGCGCAGAAAAGGTTGCAAATTGAAAAAGTTTTCCGAGCAAAAAGACGTAACATGACTAACCACTTTTTATCGAAATGTCATAAATCTGCATCTCGTGTGTTAGTGCTGTATCACCAAAAATACGAACTTTGCAGTAAGATACCAAATATTCCAAAAAATAATGAACAGTTTTTAATGAAAGTTTTTTCCGCGCTTCCTTTTCAACCTTTCTGCACGTTTGGTAGAAAAATTTGAATTATCTTAACCAACTTTTACCGAATTCTGACGAAACCCATATCATACAATTACTCCGCATGCTCGTCATCCGTATCCTCATTAGAAATAACACGAACAATGAATTTTTATTGAAAAACTTTATAAAAAAAGTATTTCATGCAGTAGTGCTAAATCAAGAAAAATAAATGTCGCAGTAAAATCCGAAATATTTCGGTAAATAACAAGTGGTTGCTAATCAAACTTGTTTCCCGCGTCTTTTAATATTTTTTATGCCGGCTAGAAATCGAAGCATCTGAAGCCGATCGTAAGATTTTCTTAGTACCCGTATTCTCAACTTACTCCCAAAATTATTCATCTGTAGTATTTCCGGAAGCCATTTCTACATGCACAATGTTTAGGCAATGAAAATTTATTAATGTTCCCGAACAATATTTTTTGAAACATGTTTGTCTCAAAAAACTCGCGCATGGAGAACAATTTTCAGAGCAGCAGCAAGATGGCTAAAAAATGATACCAAAAATATATGCAACTTGTTTAGATAAATGAAGATTTTTTCAATTTAAGCATATGATATTGACTGTAGCAAGCATATCGTGCACTTTAAAAGTTGTCTCGCATCTGTGCGATCTTTCATAATATTTTTCGGCAGAACGTGATTTCACCATTTTATAGTGCACAATGCAAGCTGATCATTTTTTCATAACTAATCGGAGTGATTTCAGATAGGTAGTTTAAATTTAAGCTCTAAATAGATCGATTTTCTGTGCAACTCGTGATCCATGTAAAGTATTACTGATGCAAATAACATATCAGTTGCTTCTCGCTTCCTTTTTATTAAACTCGGAAATAAAGCACATCCTTACAAAGAGCGTGCAAATCCGCATTAGATAAATATATTTTTTGGCCAGCATATAAAAGTAAATTATTTAGAAATAATGATTTTTAGACATGGCTGCTTTGACACTGATGGAATCTCTTAATCGACCATATATCGCATCTGATCTCATGCCCAATTATTTTGTGGCAGATGAAGTACCTCTACCTATTATAAGGCAGAGCGAGTTACAAAATTGTCAGGAGCCTCTTCTTAGTCCGCCAACTGTGAATACTCTTTGCCCTCGACCAGAAGCGATGGCTGTTTACGTTGCCATTATACGAGAGGTAATCAAATTGCTCACGACTTATGTTCAGTCTTGAAGAGTTTCTGGGCATATTTAGTTATTTGATGAGAGTTTTACTCAGATAATCATCTTGATATCAACATAGACTATTCTAATCATAAAAATACTCTGTTTAGCAGATCGAGGGAGGATGAAATGTTTCGGATTGTTTAGCATTTTGCCGCACGGCATGAAACCAAAGCGACAAAATCGTGGGGGACTTAACGATGCTTCCTTAAAAATTTTTTATAACTGTTAATTCAATGCTAGTCACTCCGAATTAATGGCTATTTGGCAATAAATGTTAAGCACTTGTAGTTAAGCTGGAAGTCGCTTAAGTACTTCAATGAGTGCGCTGCGGATCCTTTGCTCTTCCTGATTAGAAAGAAATTCTAGGCTTCAACACATTTTTTAAAGTCCAGTACCATTTTGTTGGATTTAACGTTATTACTTAAACCTTCCAAAGGTTTCATGATTTATGTCCATAAGGTGAATTGACGTCAGCCGTTATTCTTTATGCGTCGTTACATCTTTATTAGCTTATTTGGAGGGTGCTAAAGTTGTACTCGTACATGATCACTTTTGTATACATGTCTGCATACTCTAATTGCAATAATCTTCATGGACTTTATTCTTTAAATTTGCATTAATTTAAATGTAATTGTTTTGAAGTTTTGATGCTGCACAGATTAAGAAACCACCGAAGACATTAGTGCAAGCGTTTGATTTCAAAGAACAGATCAAACCAGTCGAATCTGTACAAGATATGCAAAGTAAGACTGAATTATTTAACGCGCTAGACAAGATATTATGTAGTAATGATTACTCTCGTTGTCTCGCTGCGTTGTCTCTAACTTTTTCAAAAGTTAAAAATTTCGAGAAATGTTGACTTTTGAAATTTACAGGAGTCGAAGGAAATTCAGTTGCCTTCAACTATTTCAACCCAGCCAAAAATTTTAGTCGATGTGAGCAAAATTGACTCAACGACAATGAACGAATCATTAGAGGTATGCTGTTAAACAAGGTTGCTCATAATTATTTGATTGCTACGAAAATCACGGTGTTCAGAATAAGCGAAAGGTGTTAAGATAGATCAACATATTCTATTCCTTAGATCTTGATAGAAAACTTTAGAAATTCTGTGAAGTCGTATCTTTATGCGTTTTTTGACTAAAATACCGACTATTGGTGCAATATTCTGACAAAAATCTGAAATTTTCAATTCTGAGTTAGAATTTTTATTTATTAAATTTTTGCTCAGAACAACAGAAAGCTATGTCTTAAAACGGACGGTGCGACGTCGCGAAGTAATGAGAACAATGCATTATTCAGGGGTCCACTGATTCCGTGGATCTTGTTTTCCCGATGGATATAAAGATGAAATTAGTCTGGCCAGATTTTTCAGTGCATCTTCAACTTTTTTAATGTCTTCAACGATATATAAGTAGGTCAATTCCAGCGAAAATAATCTAAGGATCCATTTGGCGACGATGCTATTATATGTAGATAGGAAATGGATCCGGAAAAACGATTAAACTGCTGAATTGAGAAAAAATAACGAGGCGAATCTAAGAAACTCATCTAAATTATGATCTAACGTTGTTTATTTTTGATACATTTTGCTCGAATATTATTTTAAAGGTAAAAAGGCCGTTGTTGCTTCCAGCGCAGGCAGTGACAGTCACTGAATCGGAAATCTTAAAGCCAATGAATGACTTGACCATCGAATTATCCGAGAAAATCGATCTTAAGGAGCCAATAACGAG
This sequence comes from Mermis nigrescens, assembly GCA_036768485.1. NCBI lineage: Eukaryota > Metazoa > Nematoda > Enoplea > Mermithida > Mermithidae > Mermis > Mermis nigrescens. The sequence continues at coordinate 5,384,386 of JAVLUZ010000245.1, read as the reverse complement.
TAACGAAAATATAAAAATGCAAAATTGTATTACTGTAGGCTAGCTGTTAATTTTTTTAAAACGGAAAAAGTGTCCACAAAGCTTGTGTGATATATTACTGTGCGTGTTGGAAGATCGGACCCTTGAACAATTTCCACGCCACCGTTTTTTAGCCGATAGCTGCAGTAACGAAACTTTATATACAACTAGCTTATAACTTCTTGTCTTTAATTTTTTGTGAAGAAGTCAATAAAGGTTGTTTACATTCATACCTAAAATTTGATTACTGTATCCTTATTTCGTCTCTAAAAAAACACTGGCGGGGAAATTGTTCAGAAGGTCCGGAAGATCTCGTAGATTGTATCTAATCTAACCAAACATTACTCACTTTAAAGAAATATCGCATGTTTAATTGTGTATTATTTACGAAGTTACGAAGATGTACGATAACTTTAAAATGCGCTCTGCCTGTTTATTCCTTTACTAAAAAATCAAAAAACAATGTAGCGTTTTCGAGAAATTTTTCGGGAATTTCAAAATGGTCTTTCAAAGCAGGATGGACAAAATGATCATGCAATCAACATGAGTGAGCCATCGATGTTATGATGTAGGTGTTATAATGTTGATGTAGGCTAGTTTGACCCCTTCAGTCCAGGGAAAACAAAAACGCTGTGTTATGAAATCCTCAGTGTCATCACACGTAATGGTGGGGAATCGTTTTTCCAGAAGAATCTCACAATAAACGGTTTCTGATTGTTACTGGACCGGAGTGATACTTGCAAATTCGAGTTTATTTGTTGCTAATGTGGATCAAGGTTTATCTAGACTATTTCCACAATTTTTCGCTTCATTTCAGCAGTTCGAGAAGTCATTAGCGAGAAACACGTGACAATGAAAGACGAAGGTAGTATGTCTCGCGAGATTGATAGTAAGAAAAGCGAAGAAAAGAAAAAACCAACAGAGGTGCGCTGTAGATTTCAATATTGGACCTACTTACTTTGTTCTAAATTTGTTTGAAATTTTTCTGCATAAATATAGAATCTTTCTGTATCTACCGTAAGGATGAGTCGAAATGCATGTTAGCTTTAAAGCTTAAAGTGGAGTCGTTGTAGCTAATTCAGTTTTGATATTCTAATCGTCGATTTCACCCCTATCATTTATGGCATACCCACCTATTAATTGGCTTGAAGCACTTATGTAACGATTTTTACTCAAATAAGTAGGAACCTGATTTTTTCGCGAATTTCAGACAAATTTGAGTTACAGTAGTATTTTATTGAAAGGAATAATCAATGCATCAAGGATCCCATCTTCTCAAAGTAACTTAATGAACGAGACACAATAATTGTTTCTTGATATCTCAAAGTGCGAAAGCTCCACAGCAATAAAACAAAAATAAATATATAGTCGAAAATTAAAGAAATAGTGTTTACAGGTGAATGATAAACCACAAGAAAGCAAAAAGGCAACAGACGTTCCGGAAGACAAAACAAAATCACCAGCAACAGCAGGAAGCCAGGATGGTAATCCAAATTTTAATTTTTTGCTTTTAGAAGTGAGCATTGGAATCGCAAACCTTGATAAATAGGAGCAAATGTGACAAAGTGTCGTTCTACATTTTTTTCCATTATAGTCGTCATGCGCTCGGATTGTGTACTACATTTTAAATGCTATTTTACTCATGAGCTGACCGAGCACTAGATCGCTTTTTAATCTTTTTTGTCACTTGTTAGTTGTGATTATTGAGGTTACGTAATTGGCGGCACTAAGCAAAACACTACATAATATTTTTTGATCTCTCATTGGTAAAGATTTCAAAACTTTACTTCGCGTTTTTTAAATTTAAAATAACAGAATGAGGTAATGATTAAGGATCGTCAACTGCCGATAATTTAAATAAAACTTCTAATGTTGACGCGAAAAAGTATTTAAAATCCAATAAATTTTCATTAAGAGAAAACATGCGAATCTTGAGATCGTCGCTAAGATACATTACCTTTGTTGTAGCAGCTTGATAAGCCCAAACGAAGGTTTTCTCCATCTTTAACTGACACCGTAGTGCGTGATGAACTTTTAACTTATTGGCAATAGTGTTTTTGTACGAGTGTATATCAAATGGAATGTTTTCCGTGCTTTCTTGTTGTCCCGTTTTTTTAGCAAAGTAGAAAACAAATTGATCAGCGAGTCAACTCTCAAAGTGCAGTGTATAGGCCCCATACATATAGCTTACTTGACATAAATGGAATTGGGACCTAGTTAATCCTAGTTAATCTACTAATAGGACCTGGTTAATCTACATACTTTATAGGAAATGCTGCAAATGAACTTGGTGTTATGTTGTTGAAGTGACTATATCCAAAGATTTTTTTATCTAAAGAATCATCGACAATCTCCAGTACACCGTCTACAGTTCCAGTACCCGCCGGTCATGTATACGCCGTTGAATTCGTTTCTGACCTCGGTCAGTTAGCTGAAGCACACTATCGAGCGCAGTGTCTAAATGCCAAGGAAACATTTGCTGCTGAGGTGTCCAGAAATAATTGTTTATGCATTTCTTCGTCTTATTTTTTACTCTTAACTTTCCTTGTGCAATGAGATAATTTCTTAACTTTTCTCGTTCTTTTAGGATTACTTTTTATATAGGCGCGTTGTTTTTCTTTTATACTAGACTGTTGCAAATGAGTTGGACAACTGCCTTTCTATCAATAGTAGACAGTAGCTTGCTATTGTTGCATTGACATTATTCGAATACTGTCGGTAAAAGTTCTTAAAAGTCATGCTCAAACTTATTTGAAACGAAATTTATACATAAAATGACTCTAAACATTTTCTTTCGTTAAACGTCATCCTTGATTAATTTACAATTTACTTATGCCTGATTTCAATTTGAAGTCGCACGAAATGTTCATAAAAAAATAATTCGAATTAGTCGAAAAGGTAGGTTTTTTGCGTATTTAGCCAATATCATTGATAACTCAACCTCAGGACAGTTGAAATACCAACAGTAGGTGAAGGGATCTAACAAATATGCGTTTTACACCTAACTTTTAGTCTTCATGCCGCCCTTTAGGATGACAACGGGAAGCGTTATTGAATTATAAAAGATTTTGCCCCATACAGGCAGTTCATTAATTTAAAATTGTTTTTCTTTATAATCAAATCTAGATGTAGTGGGTTAAAAATTAATTATTCTAATGCAATAATCTTTAGAGTGTAATAAAACAATTTGCATGTTGATTCACGGCAGCTATTGTATCCATTTGGTATGCTTCTAGAAATTCAATCATTCTAATCTACGATATCTTATTCGTAAACTATATAAGAAATATTTAAGGTCTTCTTTAAAACCTGTAACTTTGTTAGCTTCAGACACTAGTTGGTTTGCCCCTAATTCATACACATGACTTAAGAGGATAAAGAAGTCCAATATGTCTGAATGTTCGATGTTTCGATCGAATAAGACGACTTACGACTTTTTTAATAATCGGCGTGAAATTTAGAGACGCTTCAGCGTATCTGCGTTGGTTATTTGCCTTGTGAGTTGAAAATTGATTGGAAAATTCGTGATTCCGGCTACTTAAATGTAAAGATCTTTCATTTTGAGTAATACTTCATTCCTAAACAAAAGATCATTTCAGAGAAGTAAGGAATAAAGTTATGCATGTACATGCGTTATAAAGAGTAAAGTTAAGCATATATGTATATGTTTTCCAAGACTGAACTCGGCGCAGAAGATTTGGACTGGTTGAAAGAGGTTGTTACTGAAGCTAAACCATTGATTTTCGAAGAGCCTTTGACTAATCGACCTTTGGAACAACCGGTTATTCGTAAAATTAGACGAGCAACTAACGAAAAAGCAACGACTGTTTTCCTACCGCCTCATTTAATAGGTAATCAAATCGAAAATATTATTTTTTCATTAAGTAGACGTAAGCAGATGATCTGAGCTTATTTTTTATGCGGAATCAGTGCAAAGTTCACCAATTGAAAATCTAAAGGAGAAGTAAATTTGAAGTCACTGGGTAACTTGCTTTGCTGATAATATGACATCCAAAATGTAGTAATAATCAGAAAGTGATCATATAAAGAGCAGAGCATCTAAACACGTTCACTTTAAAAAAAGATAAATAATGAACGAAAATAAGTCTTTGTCCAAAATTAACTTTCAGGGTTATGGTACCTTTGAAACTCGATCACTAAATCGTCGTTAATAGGCCGCGAAAGCGTGTTAATTAAAGTAGCGACCAAGTTACGAGTATTACATTGTCAATAAATGAACAAATTAATACTTGTTTTGAGGTGCACCAACTATCAACCTGCATGCGTTCATATAAGAAGAAATTTAAAAATACGTATGGATATTAAATTGAAATTCTTATCGTTATCTACTAATCGTTATGATTAACTTTTTTGTAATTTCCGCTCGCACTGATATTCTAAAGCATACTTTCCTACGTAGATCATCATTTGATTCTTATTATCATAGTCATCTACCGGTAGATTACAAAAAATCTGCTAGGAAAGCTCGGATAGATTGCAAAACATTGTAAAAAAATGGATCGTTGGAGTTATTTCCTAATTCGATTAAAAAGCATGAAGTGCTGCAGTTTGCTTGTTTGTACATTCAATGTTTAAAGATTCTGCTATTCATTGAGTCAAAAGTCCGTCAAAATTCAAGCAGCACTTTGCACTGCTGAAGCGACAGAATCTAAAGGACTCCTCAGAATTCTAAAGACCCCGGAATTCAATTTGCGAACTTTTTTATCAGTCTTTTGTTATCAACGGATAGAGCTCAATGGGAAACGTCGAAAAATTGTATTTTTCTGCCTCTAACATGAAATTTTAGGTACTTTTTATTTTGTATTTTTTAGATCCACCAGAGTTGCCTATGCATGTGAGTCTCGCAAAATCTTTTTGTTCCTCCTACACATGGCAGTATGAGAATATTTATCGTTTGATGCAAATAGAAAACGGGCATCGGTTTTTTCCAAATTTCTAAAACAAAATGCATCCTTGTACAGTTCATACACAGTACATTGATCATGGGCGATTAAAATTGCTCTGAAGAGAACAACGATTTTCATACATCTGTTATTTTTCATATCTCAAATATATTTCAGCCTTTATCCAAAACTTTAATGAAACAACGTCGTTTAATAGCTTCTTTAGCATTAGGGCTTTGATTTCGTCTTCAATAGTGGCACTTAACGTTTCCTAATTGCCTAAACCACGATCTAGGGCGCATTCACAAATATTAATTGTAATATCTGTTGAAAGCTAAGTACGCCTTGCATTTCACATGTTTAAATGCCAAACAAGGAAAATAAGCATTATAGGTAGCGCGTTAGCTCGCAGCTATAGTATACTTGGACCCCTAAAAAGTGACTATCCCCCTACAGCTAAAATGAGACACTTCTTTATTGTGCGATTTTTTAAAAGATAATTAAAAAAGATTTTGTAGACTTTGTTTACACTCAATAGCCACTGTGTGGCGAGCGTTAAAAGTTGTACTTTAACATTAAAACATATAGTTTTTTAAAATTTAGGTCAGTCACACGACTTTGCTACCACAGTTTTATTCTGGTTAGTCTAGTTTTTTTTAATGTAGACAATTAAAACACTTTTTTGAATTTTTTTCAAGTGACTTACTTACGGAGTGGCGGTGTAAAGAGTGTACACATCAAGGGTTGAAAAAACACATTTCAGTCGAGTTCTCGACTTGTTTATATCGGCCAAATTCTTTATTTAGGAGTTTCCCAAAAATCTATCTAGCGAAATGTACTGCGGATCAAGGGCTACCTTTGGCTTACCTGCAAACTTTCTTACACTCAAAGTGGAGGTAGATCTCGGGGTTCAAACTTTACACTCTAGTGGATGGTGTGAAAAACAGATTTTGTCTCACATTTTACTGTCAACTTTTCTGCTTATAAGTCGGGAAAAATTGAATAAAACGTAAATAAAGTACCTTCTAAGGGCTACACGTCGCAGCGCGTTAAAAAATGCAATATTGACTTATTCGTGGGGGTGTATATTAAGTTCGAAATCAGGGGTGTTGTAAAATGAGCGAAAAAACACGTTTTTTCCCTATTTGATTGGTACATATCTCAAATATTTTGTGGAACAGAAGTTTTGCACATACAAAGGTACTACAATTTAAGGACTACAAACTGGCGCAAACCGAATTTATTTACATCCAATGGGGAGTTAGATTCAGATTTTTAAAGTTTACAATATAGTGAATGATGGAAAAATACGTTTTTGCCCTTTTTTTAGATCGCCATTTTCTCAATTTAGAAGTCGAGATAAGTCGAATAGAATAAAAATAAAGTACTTCTTAAGGGGTACACGTCACAGTAAATTGAGTTTATTTACATCAATATTTAGCTTTTTCGGGAGGTGTGAAGTCAGAAATTGGGTGTGTTAAACGTGCTTCTATCTTGGTTTTTTCTGCCAACTTCTCCACTTCTGAGTCCGGACATGATCACAAGTCTTAAAAAGTACTAGGGGTCAAGCGTCATACGTCAAATGGGCACGTTTGTTTACACTCAAGAGTGGTGTAAGGTGCTTTTCATCTAATATTTATTTGTCTTCAGGCCATTGTGGAGACTTATTTTTCCATAAATGTTGATCTAATATCATTGTAATATCAGAATTACGAATCCGAATAAAATTTTAACACTCTGTGGTTGTGTAAAGTTTACACTGCAAATTGACTTTAGTTCTAGAGCCTTGCGGAGGCTTTATTTTTTTCAAAATTTTCTACATAATGTCATAATTACGGATCTGATTGCTGCTTTTCTCTACACTCAGTAGTTGTGTGAAGTTTATTCATTCATTGTCAATGTTTAGTTGACACTAAAATTTTTTTCATTTCTAGAGCGTCGAAAAACGTCAATTTTTTCGGAATATGTTCCGTAAGGTCCGGATTACGAATATGACTTCGTGTTTCTTTAACACCCAGTAGTTATGTAAAGTTTAACTGAAAATTAAATTTAGTTTCAGAGCGTTGCAGGAGCTTAATTTTTTTCCAAATGTTTTCATGTAACGTCAGGATTACGAATCCGACCGTAAGTATTCTTTACACCCGATATGTGCGTAAAGTTTATGCTGGAAACTTTTGGTCTGTTTAAATAGGTTAAGGTTGTCTTGTTTAAAAAATATAATGCTGATCTTCAGAAAAATTTTGTTTTACGCGTTCTTGGACTGCTGTCATTATTGTTGCATGTTGCCGTATGTGTTTACTGACTGATTTACTCAAATCATGCTAATTAAAAGTAGGGTACTAGCAAAGAAAAATGCTTTGTTTGAACAAAAAAGACGAATATACTTAGGATTGTGCATTATTAGGGATGTATAAGGAGGGGACTGGAAAAAAGCTACCTCTGTGTATGCCTAAAGCCGCTAAATCTGTTGAAAATCAGGCTTTCAAGAAATCGAAGAATATTCGGCGACTTCTGAAAAAGTGTAACCTTCATTTAATAATTTTCAATGCTACATTAGTATGTATGAACATAATCTAAAATGTTTACTTCTTGTAAATTGCTTGCAAGTTGCAACGTTGACTTGCTTCATAACGTGATTGAATAAAAACCAACTGCAATTGAATTTAAAGGTGTTTTATTTTCTTTATCATGTGCATTATAGTAAGCAAACCTGGCGTCAATTGATAAGTGCACGCAATCGTTGCTGGCATGCAAGTATACCTAAATGTTGTCTGTTTCAAGTAAGCTTACGCGTTTCCTGCTTTAAACCAACAATTTCTTCGATTGTCTTGAACGCATCGATGTCTGCTATTTCAGTCAATTGGCTTGCAAAGTCGCTCCTAGTTTACTCCATCTAATTTCCCATATCTACTGCATAGCTAACTTGCTGCTTTTTCAATCGTTTGTTTGGTTCAATAGTTTATTTCAATCTGCAGGCCGCAGAATATTCTTCGATTTTTTGCGTTGCTTAAGGAAAGTCTGATTTTTAACAGATTTTGCGACTTTAGGCATAAACTCGTACGTAGGTAACTTTTTCCTTGTCCTCTTCTTTTACATCCTTAATAATCCACAATACCTAGTATATTCGTCTTTTTTGTTCCATCGGAGTATTTTTCTTTGCTAGTAATTAATATTTCATGGCTTAAACGAGTTTTCTTATTCTCCTTTTTCATTTCACTGGTATACGTACGTGCTTAATCAAACTATTGCTTTCCACTTCTTTTAGATACAAGCAAGGACATGTTACAAAGATATACTCTGCTAGTAGTTACATGCTTTGATAGTCTTGAAAAATATATGCTTAAAGCACGAGTTTTTCTGAGACAGATATAAAACTAGTTTGCTCGTGAAAGCCATTCCGTGCTAATAAAAACTCATTAGCACAAGTGCTAATGGGCTTAGTGCAAAAAATGAATTCAAAATGAGTATTGCTCCTTATTTTTAACCTTAAAAATTATATTCAATTATGTTCTTTTCAATCGCTTTCTTGCGTGCTGATGCAATTGCATTGCAAACTATGCGGTTAAAATTGCATTTTCTATTTCAGTCAACAAGTTTGTAGGGATAAAAAAATGCGTTACTTTTATCTTTATATCATATGAATTTTAGTGGGAGCTGGTATCGTTTTGAATGCAATACTGAAAAATCTGTTAGTCGGTGTCGTCGGATGTACACATGGGCGTGGGGGTCTACGAGGTTTGCTCCCCCGAAGAAGTTGAACCGTCTCCCCCAAAAAAACCCGTAGACCCCGAAATTTAATTTTTAGTAATATTTTTGGGCGGAGTAGAGAATAATGGAAAGTCTCAAATTTTGAAAAAAACATGTTTTTATGCCTTTTCAAGCAATAATCCTTAACATAGAAGTCGAAAACATTAGCGGAAAACCATGTGAGTGAAAAAAAATCTTCAAAAAATTTTTTTCCATCACATTTTACCGCTGTTTTCGACTTCCACATTGCCGATTACTGCTCGAATCAGCTATCGAATTTTTTTCATCTTTTTTAACATTAGGGTATATACAGGGTGAATTTTTTCCATCTTTTTTTAACACCAGGGTTCTCACACCTAAGCATCTATACATCGACCTAAGCATCTATACATCGACCTAAGCATCTATACATTGACCTAAGCGGGAGCGACCTCGACCTAAGCAGCTTAAAAACACCTTTTCAGATATACTAAGCCTAAGCCTAAGTATATTGGAAGCAAAAACTTACATTTTCCTATATCTTATCAAGTAAATTATTGCAAAAGTTGATTATGAAAATAAAGAAAAAAACTGAAGAAAATCAAGGATTATATCATATGATAGATATGTCATAATGCTGTACATACCCTAATGTCATACTTGGGCAATGGATTTTGGTTCTGAAGGTACCGGGGTCCCTTTTCTTGAGGTTGGTTGGTTGGTTGTTTGTTTGGCCAGTTGGTTGGTTGTTTGGTTGGCTAGTTGGCTGGTTGGTTGGCCGGTTAGTTGGTTGGCTAGGTGGTTGGTTGCATCATTTTCTCACTTTTTAATTTTTGGGTCAAAAAATTCTACCCTACCCCCAATCAAAAATTGTTTTTTCTGGCGCCACCCAGCTGGGGTTCTGAAGGTACCGAAGTGCCTTCTGGCGCCACCCGGTGGCGCGGGTGGCGCGACATTGCCCACCTTTGCCTAATGTTAAAAAAGATAGAAAAAATTCGATAGGGGTTAAAGTGAATAAGTGCCCTTTTTTCGCCTATCCTTAAACACATGAATTTCAACAGCCTGTAACTCGGTCAATAATGCTGACCGTCGCATAATTCTTCCAAATATGAACTCCCCAGCCCAAACCCAATTAGAAAATGTCCTTGTCATAACTTTCTGGAACTTTCCAATCTCCTCGACTTCAGCCATATTTTTAGATTTTTGACAATTTCACCCGACTAGACCCCCAGAATTTTATTGTTGCCCATGTTTGGTCGGATGTGATAATTTATTTTGTTTTTTTGATAAGTTATTTACAGTCAAACATTATTTTCATTACTTTCCGACCATTTTTAAGGGTTAGCGGCATACATGGGCAACAACAAAACTCTGGGGTTCAATGGGGCCCAAATTGCCAGAAATATCACCACAAATTCAATTCTAGGGTCTTTCGATTTCTGAGGGGTCATTCGGATTCTGGGGGACCAGATTTCAAGACCCCCACACCCGTGTGTGGTTAGCGGTAGTGTACAAGATCACCGCGTTGCACTAGTTAGCGGTAATGCACTAAGTCAGCAGCAGACATGCACTTGGGAGGTTTGGAAACTCTTCAGAATGGAAAAATGGGAAATATTTCGGTGATTATGAGGCAAAATGAAGGTCGAAAAATGGAGGAGCTATTTTGGACCAGAAAGTCCTACTGTTGACCCACAGACTGGCTCTGTTGTGCATCCATGGTCAGCATTTGTGCTCACATTAGCGGTTGTACATCCCAATCTGCTTATCCGGACATATGTTGTCTACCCCCCATAAAAAATCGACGATGTGAATTTTACAGCGTTATGTGACAGGAGCTCATTTAGGCAAAATTTTAGCTTCCTTGTTACTATAGCATTGTCCAAATTATTCAGAAATGACTGCCTGTTTTACACAAGATATTGACGCAAAAAGCTGGTGCCCAGGATTCGCCCTGTTTCTATGTTTCTTTGTAGTGAATATCATACACGTACAGCATGAGAATCCTAGGGGGGTCAGGCTCAAACAATTTTTAGATGCGTCAAAAACACTAGACAACGCTAATTCTTTCTAGAACATAAAAATGTAGGAAGATTCTGAAAAAATTTTGAAAAAATTGGGTAAATTGAACAATATAGTCAGAAAATGTGTATATCGCGAAAAATTTAAGATTTTTAAGCCAAAAATTAGCTTAAAACGCTTAAAAAGGCACACTTTTTACCAACTTTTATCAACTTCTGCAAAAAATCGACAATTCTGAGGGGAATGTCGCAGCCATTTCGCGGGATATCAGGTGTCATCAGGGTGTAACCCCCCAGAAGCCCCTAGAACATGTATAGTGAACATGATAAATGCGCCAAGGCAGACAAATTTTCGAAGCAATGATTAGTACAATTTAAGGAGTAATTCGATTATTCTATAAGTTGGATCGATTGGATTCAATACATCATTTGAAAGAGCCTTGTGAAGAAGATCCTTTTCATCCACTTTTCGGCTAATTATTCGTTAAATTTCGTTCAATCTTTATAGATATTAATAAAAATTTTGTGTTAAATTTCAATTCGATAAGTTGTCGATTGAGTTGCCAAAAATTTGTAAAAAATTTATTGCGTCACATATTTATTGCCACAAGGGAGAATCCTCCACCGATTCTCCATATTTTTACAGTCATTTCAAAAACTTAGAAATTTCAGAATTTTTCTCTGGCAGATCCGATTCGACCGAATCAAAGATGTGATACAACACATTATACATCAATTCCTTATAGTACCTCGACAATAATGTCATTCCGTTGATGAGATCAAAAACGTCTGACACACTTGTTTAGTAACACAATTCGTCTCAACTTTTATTTGAGTACAGGATATCCCACGTATCCACAGTTTTCTTCCACCGCCACACCTGCAATTTTTATTTAAATTCAGCGAAACTTTGCCAAAACACACTTAAAGCTAAAAATTTTGGTGCTTGGTATACAACACTTCGTGAAAAATAAGCTTTAATGCTTCAAGCACTAAAACTTTGAGCAGATGCCAGCGATGTTTTAATGCTTTTTACCCCAATATCAGCTGTTATTGATTAGATGAATCGAAAACACGAATCTCCGACAATTAATATTCATTACTAGTTGCTTTGTAGACTATGGACCTGATAAAACCCTGCAAAAAAGTCACATGACATGAAGGCTAAGACTTCTTGAAACAACATTCCATTAGCATCAATACTCATTGGATGATATTTTGCGTTCATCAAATTCAGATGCTTTAAAATACGATTGGTAGTCATTGAGTTGTTAAAGGATCACATTTTTAGTAAAATTAAATAAATAGCAGCTGATATTCGGGCTAAAAACATCAGATCAATTCATCACCACCAAAGTTTACGGAACAAGGCTCTTAAAAATAATGTCTATTTCTTATTAAGTGCTGCAGGCTAAAACTAAAATTTTTTGATTAAAAGTCTGTTGGCTATGTTTAACACCCTTTATATCAGCAAAGCTTTTGACATGGGTCCTGAGGACCCTGTACAACCATATTCTACACATAACTAAGATCGAGTTTGGATCCAGTTGCTCTTATTCTGAAATTTAAATTTATGTACTATTTCCTAATTCACAAATTACCACAATTGCGTGGAAAAGACCTGAATGCAACTAGGGTTACATTTTTATTCCGTGAATCATCCAGTGGTCTCACGTTCATCAGCATACATTTGCACCATTAAAAACTAGGGGTTCAGCTCAGAAAATTTTTATTGATCTTAAAAACTATGTCTATACTTTAAAACATTGTTTTCGACATTTTTGACTATCTTATTTCTATTTAGAACACACTAATCTAAAACTTAAGTAAACAGAACAAAATATGATGTTAGGCGCTTCGAACCAAAGGATCGTTGAAACACCAACATTAACAGCACATTTCTTAAGTTTTTTTAGAATAGAAAATCTTAGGGTCGTAAACACGTGGGTGGGGGGGGGGTTCGGGGTATGCACCCCCAGAAGGCCGGATACCACCTTCCCAAGAAAACCTAAATACCTCCAATAATTAGAATTCTTGTAAATTATTTTAGGTTTTTTTCGCAATTTTTTGATGCCAAAGGACAGTGCTCGATGACAAATGTTGAAAATGGTGTTTTTTCGCCATCCACACCACCATTTTTAGGACCATTTTTTTACCTTTGAAAAATTGCACATACCCTTAGAATTTTGGTGCTGCCCACTTATGTTCGTAAAGGTTTTGTGGAGGGTTATTGACTAATCTGGAAAGTCAATTTCACACACATCTAAAACACGGTGTGGTTATCAGTGATAAGCATATCTTTAAGTTGCTATTTTCGCTTAATTCTTCGTTTAGAATTGCAAAGATTTGTGGCGCATAAATCATTCGAAGGCCTAGCAAAATTACCAGAAAGACCTGAATCAGTTGAAAAACAAGCTATACCGATTATAGAGCAGCAAAAATTGGTGAAAAAATATGAGTCTGCGCCTTCTCCTCTTGCTGAATTGCCGCAGACTTCGATGAAAATTGAGCAAATGATAGACTCACTCCCCCAAAGCTTAACAGAACGTTTGGAAACTATGCAAGCGAAAACAGACAAAGTCGCACTTAGTCGGCCCACAGTAACGATTGAGCACACTAAGTCGTTACTGGCAGAAATGATCACAGCTGTTCAGCCAACCGTGAGTACAGAGCAAAGTAAGCCAACAAAAACAGGAACGATCGCAGCTGCCCAGCCTACAGTGAGCATTGGTCAGATTAAGCCGGCAAAAAGAGAAGGCACGATAGAAATTCAGCCTACATTGAAAACTGAGCCAGCTAAGCCAGTGAAAACAGAAAAGATCACAACCATTCAGCCAACACTGACCATTGAACAAGCTAAGCCAGTGAAAACAGAAAAAGTCATCCAGCCTACAGTAACCATCGAGCAAGCCAAGTCAGCGAAAGCAGAAAAGATCACAACTGTTCAGCCATCACTGACCCAGCCCGTGAAAACAGAAAAGATGACAGCCGTTCAGCCAAAACTGACTATTGAGCAAGCTAAGCTAGTAAAAATAGAAAAAGCCACTGCAGTTCAGCCTACAGTGACCCTTGAACAAGATAAGTTTGCGAAAACAGGAAAGATCACAACTATTCAACCATCACTGGTCATTGAGCAAGCTAAGCATGGAAAAATAGAAAAGATCACAGCTGTTCAGCCAACGTTGACTATTGAGCAAGATATGCCAGTGAAAACAGAAAAAGTCACAGCAGTTCAGCCTAAAGTGACCATTGAGCAAGCTAAGCCAGCGAAAACAGAAAAGATTACAGCTGTTCAGCCTACAGTGACCATTGAGCGAAGTAAGTCTCTGAAAATAGAAAATTTTACAGCTGTTCAGCCTATAGTGACCACTGAGCAAACTAAGTCTCTGAAAACAGAAAAGATAACAGCTGTTCAACCTACTCTTTCCACTGTACAGAGCAAGCCAGTCAAAATAGAAAAGGTCACAGCGCCCACATCAAACGCTGAGCGGGTTAAGTCAGCGGAAACAGAAAAGATTATAGATCAGTCTATTGTTACCACCACTGAACACATTGAACCAGCTACAACTAGCCAACCAGTAGTAATTATGGGGCTCGGTCCTAGCGCAGCCTTGGAGAAAACAGTGCCTAGTCGCAAAGCTTCCGAAAAAGTATCCGATACAGTATGTCAAAAAGAAGAAAAGAGTTCGTATGGTACTGCTGCTACAATGGCCTCTGACTTATCTCCAAGATCCGCGAAATTGACTTCGATGGGAGAACGTTTGTCCGACGTCAAATATACTGAAGCACCTGCGGGTAATATCTATTTACGTGTTTAAGTTTTCAAATAAAATACAACAAACTTTGACAATGTAATGCAATTTTTAACATCTTAGGGTCATTTTGAGTTAATAATTATAACTTACAGAACTGAAAAATAATCGGTTGAAATTCCACTTAATTTCTATCAAAACGATGACTTTAAGCTTTTTGTGAGGTTTTTGAGTAGGCACATCTAGATTTCCTAAATAGATAAACATATATTTTAATGCATAAAAATGGGTAGACAACACCTGCATGGAAGACTTGACGCTCCGTTTACCATCATATTTTTGCAGTCGAAGAGCACCATCATAGCAAAAACTCCTAATCCATATTAAGCTACACCTTCTTTACATGCTGTGACAGTTATTACTTACATTTAGTGCAATTTTTTATGCTCTTTCTAAATATGTATGTTATTTTTTGTGAAAATTATTTTTGAAAGAGGTACAACTAAAAAACTATTACAATGCATACGAATAGGCGCCCGATGAATATCCATGCAAAAACAAGAAAAAATATATTTCTGTTGGGTTAAACAAAACCAGGGGTTGCCTGGAAAGGGATAAAGCACTATATTTTTTATTAGAACCTTATTTTTCCCATTTGCAGCTTTTGTAATATCACCGTAAATAGGCCAAAAAATGCTTATTTTTCACTACTCTATAACTTCTCATCAAGCTAAAGCATTAAAAACGATATAACTGAAGCCAAACCATGGCTAGACAAAGTTTTGGACACATTGATAAGGAAGAGTAGAGAAAAATGCCAATAGTGATTCATTATGCCTCCGGCATAGGAAACGGTAAACGGTTGGTTAAGAACAGTGAAACGAAGTTTAAATACAATAAAATGTAGGTACCTAACGAAATATATTGATTATTTATTTATGAATTGACGGAATTTAATAAGCTAAAACTTTTTGATGGCTCGATCGTGGGCGGATTTAAGTTTGGCGGCCCCGATCTGCCCTAAAATAGTTGGCGAGATAAAGGAGCGACTTGTACTCTGTAATAATTCTTGATAAACGACCATCGTAATTTCTCAAATTTTTTTCAGCGTATCGCGCCGGATAATTCTTATTTACCTAGTACATTTATTCACTTTCTTGGCGGCCTAAGCTATATTGTCGATGTTTCCATCCATTTTTTAGCCAAAATTCTGCAGAAAAATTTGCGCTTTGCGTTAAATGCTTCAATAGACTTTGCTCTAAATGCGCAAACACAGGAAATAAGGAAGTAATTTAAATCACTGAACGTATTCCTGTTCAAAGTACGCCATTTCCAGTGCTTTGAGCCAGGTTTAGGCTAAGCTAGAAAGTTTATCATTTTTTGTACAAAATTGCATAAAATTGTGAAATCTTTCGAAAAATTTTTGCACCACAAATCCTTCTGATTAAAAATAGACAATATCAAATGCCTGAAAATCGCTACTCTGCACGTGAAGCGGGTTTTTGGACCTATTTTTGACTGTTTTAGAGAAGCTTAGGTTATAGCCCTCTTACGAAAGTCCTTGATCCACCACTGGCCTCGATGATTTGATTTGCACGGCTTTATGATACTTGGTTATCACCGGACATGCACGTGGGATATGGAGGTTTGGGGTCTAGACCCCCTTCCTGAATAGAAAAATTGGAACTTTTTGAGGAAAACGAGACAAAATGAAAGCCGAAAATGGATGAAAATAAACTTTCTTCAAGACTACTTAAAATCGACCAGAAACTGTGGATCGATTTTTGCGCTATTTTTAGAATTTAAACCAGTTTTTTGAGGTTAGGCTTAAAAGGGCTCTTTAACTGACCTTTAGACCTGCATCGCTATGCATCTATGGTCATCAAAATAGCTCAGATTTTAAGTGTTTTGGCTACGTGATATAAGCCAAAATTTTAAGATACGCACAAAAAATTCGAATGATCCAGATCTTTTAAGCTTAAAATTGGTCGAAAAACTTTTTTAGGAGCAGAACACATCCTTTTTGACGCTTCTTATTTAAGCTCTATCCACTGGCATAAAAAAGTTACGAAAAAGCAGAAAAATTTAAAATGGAATTCCAACTAATATTTCGGTGGCAATTGCAACTTTTAAGTATTAATAATTTCCTAACAAATTACTTCTTGGGACATAAAACAAGAACATACGGCTCCTTTAAGATTTTTACTTAAAGCTTCTATTGTTGTGAAAGTCGAAAATTCAAACATGTATGAATATTGCAGAAGGTACGTTGCGTGATTCGTGAATATGATCACACATTGAATCGAATTTTCCTTAACATTTTGAACTATTTGAAAGACTTGTTGCCCTCCTTGACAAATGCTTTGCTTGCTGTTACTCATATCATAGTATTAGTGACTAATTATACATTCCATAGATGTAACACAGGGGTTTGGGGATCCCCTACCTAAATTCGTCGGCCCCGTCATCCTCCGAAATGAGAAAATTTTGGACCCTCGATTTTTGGCGAAAACTTGCGTTTTGGCCATTTTCAGGTGTTTTTCTGCCATTTTTGGCCAAAAACTTGAAGTCATTTACCCCCTTCCCCTAAAAGTAATCGGGATCCCATAAAATTTCGAGTCGTTACATGTATGACATATTCTTTTGCGTGAAGCACCATACAATATTTTACTTTAGCAGTGTCAGCAACCGGAATTTCAACCTTCAAATCTGAACGGTATTACTACCAGCTTCTGACCACAATGAAAAGTGCTCTTTGTTTGCCTGATCTTGAACGTAGTCTAGCGAAAATTTGGCTTTGCGTTCAATGTGGCTACATGGCCCGTAACTTTTACATCCAGCCAAATCTAGGAACCGCAGGATCGATTCTATTAGATGGGTATGCTTAATAATACCCATGTTTTATTGACCTCAATCAAATTAGTCATTTTGTGCAGAATTTATACTCAAGCTGCTGATCGTAGGGAAAAGTCAACGAATTTTTGTACGTGCTGTCGCTTGCTCCCAAAATTTTTACCAAGGCAAAGAAATGGGGGATTGGCTTAGCAATGCTCCTACGAATTTTAGGGCTTAGAACGTTCTTTCAGAAAACGATTTCTCGACGTTCCTGACAGTCCTCTCCGCTTGCAGCAGAATCATGAAAAGTTTGTAAATCGAATTGTATGTGATTTAAAGTAGGCTATCTCGTGTGTAACGCTGGTATATTGATATATTTGATCCAAAAAGCAATTATATCTTCTCGAAATGACAATTATTTCCATGCATTTTTGAAAAGAAGTTATGCTAGAGGTCAGCAACACATATGAGCGTAGGGGTTTGGAGGTTTACACCTCCAGAATCTGGAATCCCCTAAAATCGATAAAGCCCCAGAATTGAATCTCGGTGCTATGTTTAGCAATTTTGCCCCATCTGACCTTCAGAATTGGGCTGCTGCCCATGTTTAGTCAGCAATATTTTTCTGAGGGTTGGTCGTTATTTTGGGAGCTACTGTCAATCTCTCATGTATGTGCCTTGTTCGTATATATCGTGAGTGTATATATCGTGATACAAATGATAGTCCTGTAAAAATACCGAGTCCAGAAATCCGGTATTAATGCAGCTGGGAATAGTTAATTATTTTGACCAAAAGTCTAAATCCAGTCCAGGCAATATTCATTAACATATTATCCGCTCACTCAGTCATTTTTTGTTCACGCAGTTATTAATTTTAGGCTGTCGCCAGTTTACACTTGTTCACATTGTCTCGGTTGTGGAGCTTTGAAGAATTTTGGAAATAGTGCCATGTCTGCAGTGTCAGAAACAAGGAGGAAAACATGTAGAGAGTCCGAGAAGATTTATAAGTAAGAGAAGCAGAAAAACCTAAAGTACGACGACTATAACAGCATTCATTGCATTATTTATTTTAGTGCTAGAGTTAGAGCTTCCATAAATGTTGTATATCACAGAAAATTACTGTATATAGATAGCTTCTTTTATGAATTAACGGCTTATTGCAGTTAGGCTTTAGGACACAATTTCTGAGAAGATTCACGTTTGAGTACAGGGACGCTGAGCGAGTCAAGAATTAATCATACCGGAAGAAGACATGTATAGTGTACTTTCGCGCACTAAGAACGAATCTGACATTTATTTTGATCAAAACGCAAAATTCTTGGAGCTAAAGTAACCTGAATTTTCGCTTTTCGTCGTTTTTTAACATTTTTCTGACTCTTCTATTCGTAGACTATGCTATTAAGACTTTGCGTAGTAATAGTCCGTTGAATTTTCTATAAAATTTTGTGAAAACTAGTAACACTGTAGCAGTATTACGGTTTACACAGAGAAGTAAGCATGATGTTTTACTGAAAAAATTACAAAATTTTGCATTAAAACCCTTATATCCTAGTCAATATAAGCCGGACACAAAAGATATTTCTCATGCATGTGCCTAAGCATACTCGGTCTCTAAATGGAAAAAAATTAGAAAAATTTAGAGGCCAGGTTCGTCAGACAGGTATTAATGTATTCTCGTCCGAAACAGTGATTTTTCATACGTCGCACAGCGTTACACAGAGAGCTTAGACGCTTCATAATGTCTCAAAAAATCTCAAAAATAAATGTTTTAACCCAAAGATTTGGTTGCTATTATTTTTGACATTTTACATGCTTTTGTTCTTTTATTTAGTGTTTTTATATTTTTAAACTATGCCTATAAAACTTGATATGATAAAAGATTTCCGATTTTCTCTGGCTTGCCACTGTCCGGTTTCAGTACTACTCAGGCTCACTTTATGTGCTGGCATCATCATGAATGCACATAACAAAGCGTAAGTCTGCGTTATAAGAAGCAACATTCTTTTCTGTCAATAATTTAGGTATAGGTTTAGGCCTAGTTCATGCTGCTGAGGCATAGTTTACGTCTGGTACCATTATCAATCCTGAGACAATCTGACATCGATAGCTTATCGCTGGAGCTTAAACAACTGAGCTCAGTTGAAACATAAAGTGCTGATGCGTTTGCCAAAGTGAAACGCTTAAAAAAATTGCTAATCTATCAATTCATATATTTTGAGTTTTCAGCCGGGTAGCAAGCCCGTAGCCAGGATTTCTTGACCGGGGGTGCGAGCACACTTTAAAGGATGGTCAATCAAGTAGAATTTACTTAATTTGGTTTCCAGCTGTAGCAATTTTGATTATTGATTGAAAAGGACAAACTTGCATAAGAGATAACATGATCTGAAGATGATTTTCAGGGTTTTTGCTTACAGTTTGAAGTTCCCTTCGTTTTTCGGTACTATTTTGCATCTTTAGCTTGCCGGACAGGGGTGCGGCCGCATCACCTGCATCCCCCTGGCTACGGACGGGCCTGTGGTAGCCCAGTTAGAGCGATTGACTACAAAGCAGTAGGTCAGCAGAAAAAAATCGAAGTTTTTTGGAGGTATCCTGTTTGGGTTATTGATTAAATTCTCAAATTTTGCTTGAAAAATCAGCATTTTCAGCACAAACATAAGCAGTGACTTTTTCGCGACTGAAATTAGTCTGATCAAGTAAAATGCCTATCCATATTGAAAGAAAAATTTATTTGTTTATGTATGCAATTGATATACTTGTTTGATTTTCGGTGAACATTTAGTAGTTATAAGTTTTTAATCTTTCCTTGCTTTTCTTGTCGCCTGGACGGAATTTTCCTCTGTAAATTTTGTGCGAGACTTTGCTTTTTTAGGGTGAAAATTATATTGATTGACCATTCCAACCCATTTTTTCACAATAATTCTAAGTATTTTTTCATGCTCGCACTGGATCCCTTATTAGCTTTGTACCTTCGTTAACCACATGATTAAAAGGAACAGAGCCATAAATTGATTCATTAAGCATGCTTGTGCCTTAATTTTCTAAAAAATTTCAAAGCAGGATCACCTTTTGAATAATTACAAATTTTGAAATTTTTTTGAGAATCTTTTTTAATATTTACTTAAATTAAAGAAGCAAGACCATTCCCTGCTTAATTTGCAGATTCTTGCGACTATCTATTATTTGAGGAAAGCTTGGATACCTACTCGTAGCCATCTCAAAATCCGGGATCAGCCACTTATTATGGCCGCTTGATTATTCTTTTTCTATAGTCTGTTTCACATAACTTCGTGCATAAATTTCAAGAATTTTCATCGACAGTAAGCCGAGGGTTACGATAATTATATATCAGATCAATACTATAATCGCAATCTGTCAGCTTATTGTAAGAGATAATTTCAAAATTTATGACCGAAGTTGTGTGAAATAGACTATAGTTGTTCAAAATGTTAGTAATGCAGCTTAGGCGACGCGATAGGATTTATTGGTCTGACTGTATCATTTATTAAAAATTATAGAGCTGAAGAATTACTGCGGTTGAATACGAACGTTTATTTAATTTGCTAACAATGCAATTTTGTTTCAGGTAGTTTTTTACTGACAATATGCTGGCAAATCAATATTATATATGCATGCAAATTATATCCAGTTTTCACTTATTGCTCCTAACTTGCGACGATTTTGCAAATATTTGACATTTGTGATCATTCATAATTACATTATGTTTGTCATCATTTATTGATAACTTTTGTACTAAACATTGCCTTTTATGCACACATGATTTTACTAAATGTTGTTTTTCATTGTATTAATGTCAGTATATGTACACGCTATTCTCATGTAACATTCCATTTATCAACGAACAGTCTTGTTCACGTTCAGTTTCAAATAAAATGCTAGGTAAATTACGAATAAAGCACGGTGAGATAATGCAGTTGGGGGACCTTTTCTAGAAGACTCCCACCTTTTTTAAACTTTGTTTCGAATGAATTGTTTGGAGGATCTTCTAGAAAAGGTCTCTACGATTATTTTCAAAGTCTATTTTGAACTTTAAATATAAGTTTATGTTGTTTACGGCAATAAATCATTCGTAGTTTAAACGTGTATCTGTTACGAAAAAAGAGGGATCTTCTAGAAAAGATCCCAGTCAGGCACGTATAGTCTGTTTCATTTATCCGAGAGCTTTTTCAGTAAATGTTTTCGGAGGTTACAGTAACCCCTTATTTCTTATTTACTGTAAGTCGCTAGATCTCACTTTAGCTAAATAATAAAGAAGGGCTTTTCAATAACATTTTTGCGGCATAATTCATTCTCGTCTTCCTGCAGATCAATTACTTATTAATTAAAATCGCTTATTCATCTAATCCTGAGTCGACACTTTAAACAAATCGACTAAGATGTTAAGAAACTCTGCGAACTCCCGTATAGCTCAGTGGTAAAACCTTTTACTTGTAGTCGAAGCAACCCGGGTTCGATTCCAGCCGATAGTTTTTTGTTTAGCGCACTTACTGTAGTATGTCCCAGCATTGATCAAATGCCTGAATCAAATTTATTTGGGCGTATTAGTGCATTGAAAATGGAAGAATTCTAGCCACTTGCCCTCACTGAGCTGATCTGCTGAAGTACAGTAATTCGTCTTGTTTGGCTTACTGTAGCCCTTAAAAGAATTGACTAAAAAGCTCTCGAATAAATGAAACAGACTATAGCTAGCCGTCCTATTTTGGGGGAATCATACCAATTTTTGGGGGGACAAAGCCAAAAAGGCCAAAAATAGCACAAATAACGTTTGAAAGTCCTAATTTCCTGAATTCGGATGGGGGGTCCGAACCCCCCATTCTCCCAGAGATACGTGCTTGATCCAAGTTGAGATCCATACTTCTCCAACAGACCTATAAGTGGCTCGTGCGGGGAAAAAGACATATTGAAAGAGAAAACATTCTCCAACCTATAACCGCTCACGTGTAAAATAGAGCTTTTCGCCGTTTTAATTCATATTCTTTTTATTTCAAACCATTTTTGTGCAGAATTTTTCAAAAATTGTAACAATTTTTAACAATTTGTATTAACAATAATTAATTCAATTTATCGGAAACACTGCGCGGAGCGCCGGAAAATTTGTGTAATTTATAGTCTGTTTCATTTAACTTTTGAGGTTTCTGTTTCATTTAACTTTGAGGTTTTTTAAAACGTTTAAAGTGCCTACAAAAGTGGTCTAAAGTAACAGTATAGTTGTGATATTCTACACTATATCGAGTTATGGTGAGTCACTTGGTATTGCCAAACCGCATCACTGCATCAAAAGTTTAAACACTTTTGTAGCCTGATCCATGCAGATTAAATTTGAAAGAAAACCGCAAAGTTAAATGAAGCAGACTATAGGTATACGGACGTCCAAGAAACATGAATTACTGCTCGATTTGCTTATAGGTACAAGCCCGTTGCTGCATTTACTTGGAGCGTCAGAAATTCTTAAAATTTTTACTTATAAATGAAAAACGAGAATTCTGAGGGCGCAAAGAAAGTAAACAGGTGCCACGTGGGAAAAATTTGAATGGGTACATTTTGTCGAAAGCTGTCAGTTTATGTCGGCTCAAATTCATAGAAACTGCATACTGCCTATTTCACAAAATTGCGGTTTGTATTCACTTAAAAAACTTGCAGAGCCGTGAAAATAACATTTTAAAATTACGTTGAGTTGAGCAGACGGCGCAAATGACAAACTCTTGTTTAGTTTAAATTCTAAAAAGGGTTTCTTTTTCTTTTAAAAATTTTCACAATTTATTTACATAGTAAAATTAACTTTGTAAAAAAGCATTTAGCCAGTTAAGGTCAGATGACAGCATGGGTACGGTTTTAGCTCGTTTCTATTGTCGTCGAGAAGTCAGAGTCCTTTTGTGTAAGTTACGCTTAGTACACCATGGCATTCATACTCAGCAGACCGCATTAATGCCTCACGTTGATAATGCATTCCCGCCCGGGTTAATTCTCAGATCAGGAGAGCAAAGCACAGCTACCTGACATTCGAGGATGTGATGATGGGTCACTACTCACTACCACACCTGGGCGTGGGGGGTGTGCACCCCCCCCCCCGAGAAACCAAAATACCCCCCAGAAATCGATTTTTGAAATTTTTTTATTGTTTTTCCGCAATTTTTTAATGCCAATGGATAGTGCTCGATGAGAAACGTTGAAAAATGGTGTTTTTTTTGCCATAACATCTCGTCATCAGCAATATTGCCTGGTGGGATAAATACACATCCCGTCATAGGCGTTTGAACCGGAGTTCAGGTCGTGAAACTGCCGGCCGCAGTTACAATAATATAGTATCACAAACATCGAAACTGGAGGGATAACGTTTTTGTTACTGCATTTTCAGAGCTGGTGGTACCTATAATCTGTTTCACACGAGTTTGGGAATAAATTTTAAAAACTATATCTGACAATAAGCCGACAGATTGCGATTATAGCATTGATTTGATATGTAATTATCGTAATCCGTCGGTTTACTTTCGAAAAAAATTCTTAAAATTTATGCCCAAACTTATGTGAAGCAGACTATACCTACGGATGCTACATAAAAAAAGATTTATACGAGTGAATTATCAGCAGATTTATGGCGCAACATTACGTATGCCTCTATGCTGAGTTGTTTATGAGCTTTTTGTCTTACTGCAACACTGAAATCGTTTAAGAAACGAAAATTCCGATTTTTGACTAGAAATACAGTTGGAAAAATTAGTCTCTTCGCAAAGAATTTTGAGTGCACACTAAACAAGCTCAATACTAGCTAGGTAGTGAGCATGAGAATAAAAAATAAGGAAACAAATAACGGGGTACCCGTGAATTAAAGTAAAATTTATGTCAAACTTGTGTAAAACAGATTATGGGTGCTTTACAGCTTGTACGCTAAGGCGCTCCTGACCTGAGAAATCGCTGAAGTCTAATGCTATGCATATGCGTGGGATTAATGTGTTAAGGTTTGGGCCCATAGACTCGTAAAATCGTATTTTATATTTTTTCGTTTTTCGCCATCTTTTTCATACAATGGAACGGAATTCTATAAGACACGTCGAAAAATTGTGCACTTTTGCCCTACCATAAATTTTTGACCTTTTTTTAACCTCTGAAAAATTAGGCTGCTTAGAAACAAATTTTCACTTTTTTCTTAAGCGTTTTAAATTTTTTTAATGCTTAATGTTCCGTGCGCAATCAAACCACCTCTTTCATTTACTTATCATGCTTTTATACTAAAACGCATTTGTACAGTAATACCTATCTAAAGTTTGTTTCACGAAACTTTGCATCAATCACAATTTTCGAAGCAATCTAAATCGATTAAAAGCGTTGAGCTGAAGCAACAATCACGATACCTACTGTGTTCAGCAAGTGATAAGCATATCTACATGTGATTTTTACTGTGCAATTTTACTACTGTAGACTGCCGAAAAATAACTTTTGTAGCCATTTTTTAACGCTGAAAATTGATTCTCATGCACAAAGTTTCGTGAAATGGACTATAGTTCCATCTGATAATATTTTACTTCGCGAAAAATTCTGAATCGTTTGCAGTAGGATTGGACAAGGCAGGAAAGACCGTCCTACTTTATGCACTTGTCTTCAATGAAATCGTCGAAACGATTCCGACAGTAGGTAGGCGTGCAAAAACGTAAAATTTTTTCTTATCACGCTTTGTACTACTAGATCATTTACTGAAAGCGCGGATTTAGAGGGAGTAGGATGGGAAGCATAGGTGGGCAGCACCAAAATTCTGGGGAGGGGGGTGAAAAAATTTCTCGGGGGAGTGGGGGGGGGTGAAAAAATTTTCTCATGTCAAAAAATGGTCTTAAAAGTGGTCGTATGGTGAAAAAACACCATTTTTAGACATTGCTCATTGAGCACTATCCAATGGCATTAAAAAATCGCTAAAAAAGCAAAAATAATTCAAAAATTGAATTCTGGGGGTATTTTGATATCTGGGGGAGTATTTCATCTTCTGGGGGGTGCATACCCCCTACGCCCACGTGTGATGGGAAGGCGGCCGCTCCCTGTTGTCAAAAAATAGTTGAACGCAAAAAGGATAGATGTGTATTATTTGATGATTTTAGTCATTTTTATCTTTTTTCAAATTTTTTGGCGCTTCGTGCAGAACTTATTATTGATATTTACCGACTTACTTGGCGCTCTAAAACAACTAATTTTTAAGTCAGAAGACAAGCTTTCGTACAAAAATATTTTGTGGTTCTTAGAATGATTTCTCGGGGTATGGCCTGACTAAATGCAGTTTTATATAGATTTTCTCTGTCTCTGAAAAGATGACAAAGACCTTCTATTTTTTGTATAATAGGTGGTGGGCTTTTCGGACTATTTTTAACGTAATTAGAGAAATTTAGGATTCCTCCTTCCTCCTGCCAGAAAATCCTAGACCCACTAGCAATAGGTGGGCGGCACCAAAGTTCTGAAAGGGAGGGGCGCAAGATTTTTTAAAAGTCATTCCCCCCGAACCCCCTCACGCCCAGGTATGCCCACCACTGTTTACTTTGACTATTATATGTTTATCACTATTAAAATTATTAGTTGATAGAATTGTCTCGCACGACAGACTTATGGACTGAAGATCTTTCATAAAAAGATATGTTTTTTTCAAATGCACTTTATTTTGTGTACCTCCGAGGCAGTGTTTTTTCGTACAAGATCCGTTTGCACATGTACAAAGATGGTCCCTAAAAGTCTTTGTACATTTTGTACATGCAAATTTTTATGTACTATAATATAGAACAGTGGCGATTTTAGTGTGGTAAAGCAGGGTTTTCGATCTTTGGTAGCGTATTTTAGCTAATTTCTGAGTTTCTGACGCCAAATATTACTAAAAATTGTCTCGAAACGGCGCGAAGCGCCGAAAAATTTGACATTTTCCCATTCTTAACGCAAATTCTGCCGTTTTAAAGATGTATAGGACAAACAATTCGAAAATTTCTGGGAATTTTACACCTTTTAACAGTTTTTGTCTTCTGAAAAATCTTTGTACATTTTCAACACACAAATTTTTGGTTACTATAAAATGTACAGTAGCGATTTTAGTGTAGAAAAAAAGTTGTTCGACTTTTGGTTGCGTATTTTAGCTAATTTCTGGGTCCCTAAGGGCAAAAATCACCGAAAATCGTCTTAAAACGGCGCGAAGCGCCGAAAAATTTGATATTCTTTCTTTTGAAATGCAATTTCTGCTATTATAAAGATATATAGAACACACAATCACTCATCCGAAAATTTTTGCGAATTTCAGACCATTTTTACAATTTTTGTCTTCCCAAAAATCTTTGTTTATGTTCAAAGACGGTCCCGAAAAGTCTTTGTACATCGGGAAAAATCTTTGCCGAATACAAAAAAACACTGCTCCGAGATAAAAATATTTTTACAGATCGCTAAAATAAACCCAATTGCTTCATACATGAATCCATTTGCCTAATCACATTATTCTGCATAATTTCAAAAGATAGAACATAACATTTATTTACATTTGAACATAATCAGTTTCTTCAAAATCACTATGAATTGCTTAATGATTCGTGACGAATTAGGGACATTCAGGTGGTTGCAGTGTGTTACAGTTTTTTAATTAGTTTTTGCTCAAAAAATAGTGTTTTCTGAGCATTTCTGGTATCAATCAGAATAACTTCTGGTGAGGTAGAAATTTTACAAAATGTTTTAGAACTTTCGAAAATATTCGAGGAAGCGCATGATGCTAATCAAAAATTTGTCAAGTATGATTTACACGCAGTTGAGAAGAAAATCTCGGCGATTAATGGATAGTTTGAGTTCTTTTGTACTGAAATCTCTCCTACTTATATGAATAGTGCACCAGAACAAAGCATTAAATTAATTAGCACTCAACGCCCCTGGTACATTTCAAAAAATGGCTAAACTTTACTTTATGGGGTGAACGGAAAACTTGCAGATGTATGTGGAAAGGAACGACATTGGTTGAAATGAGGAGGACATGCAAAAAGGAAGTGCGGAAAAAAATTTCATGGAAAACGGACCAATATTGGTGAAGATAGAGTTACGGTACTTTACTTTGTCATAAATGCACTCAGATGGCTGGCAATGTAAGCGAGAATATAAATGAGGCTCTAAAGTGTTTCAAAAAGTAGGGCATTAGGAAAAGTCTGTGACGATGTCAGCAAAAACGATTGAACAAGTTACTTCGGATATAGCTACATTAAAGTGGGGTATTTGACAGTTTACCAAAAATGTTCCGAATTTGGGTTAAAAACATATTTAACTGACATTTTCAAGGTCGCTGATTACGAAAAAGTGACTTTTATTGCGCGGAAAAAATTTTTGTTTCAAAATTTTTAAATTTGAAAAAAAATTTTTGCATGTTTTTTCTGTCATTTTACTTGATAAGATATGTAAAAATTCAAGTTTCTGCTTAAATGACGCTAAGGCTTAGTGTATCTGAGAAGGTGATTTCGGCTGCTTAGGTCGAGGTCGCTCCCGCTTAGATCGACGTATAGATGCTTAGGTAGATGTATAGATGCTTAGGTCGATGTGTACATGCTCAGGTCGATGTAATGCTTAGGTCGACCTGAATTGGGTACATGTTATTCTGCATTCCACTGTTTGAATCTTCAAATGGATGGAACTTTGAGATAATCCAAGTATGCTGTTTGAATCGTATTTAAGTAGAAATCTTTAACTGGATGTAAATCATGCTAAAAATAGTAGAATTAAAAAAAATTTCTTGAAAATTTGTGCAAAGAAATAAAAAAATCTTTTCTTCAATCGCGCAGTATAACTTAATTTTTTGTAATCTGCGACCTTGAAAATGGTAGAAAAATATTTTTGTAGTAAAAATTGGAAACTTTTGATAAACTGCAAAAATTCCTGAAAGTGGCTCAAAATGGTGAATGTCGAAGTATGTTGTTTGAAGTACCGTAACTCTGTGATTTTTGTATGGATTTGGTTTATTTATTTTTTCCGCGTCTTTTAGTGACACAAAGTATCGTTTTTGCGCAATTGTATGGCAGTTCTGTCGGAATGGCGCAGAATCGGTTCACACCATATTCTTCGAAAACTCCCAAAAAACTATGCCAAAAAATTTGACAAAAGTATTACGAACTTACTTATTCCTTATCTCACCAATAATATGTTAAAACTAATGGAAGCGTCTATCGATGCCTCCCGCCCATCACACTTGCATCTTATTTGAAGGTTTATCGTAAAGAATGTCTCAGCTGACGATTCCAGGTTGAAGGATAAAGAAATTCCTATTTTTCAAATCTTTTTCGGATTTGAATCATATGTTTCAATTATCCGTTTTGTTTTTCTAATTCATGAAAAGGTTTCAACGTTGAAAAACTGACGTATAAAAAATTAGCATTCGTCTTCTGGGATGCTGGTGGCTTATCTAAGATAAGACCTTTGTGGCGTCATTACACACAAAATACCCACGCTGTGATATTCGTCGTAGACAGTGCTGATCGAGGAAGATTATTGGAAGCTAAGGAAGAATTGAAAAAAATCGTAAGTAATTATGTTATTTAGATGAATGGATGACACAAATGCACATACGCACATACACACACAGACACATGCACGCACCCCCGTCTACACATACACCACACACACACACACACACACACACACACACATACATACACAAACACACACACACACACACGCACACACACACACACACGCACGCACACGCACGCACACGCACACGCACGCATGCACGCACGCACGCACGCACGCACGCACGCACGCACGCACTAACGCCCGCATGCGCACACATACACACACGCATGCACACACATACACACACGCACGTATGCACCCACGCACGCCCGCACGCCCATACATACACCCATACACACGCACGCACGCACACACATGCACACACGCACACGCACACAAACATTTTGTTTTTGTGATTGTGCCTCAACACTCCCACCGTCTCAACATTAACACTGTCTCAACATTTTTACTGTCTCAACACTCCCACTCGAATTCTCAACACTCCCACTGTCTCAACATTCCCACTGTCTCAACATTCCCACTGTCTCAACACTCCCACTGGAATTCTCAACACTCCCACTGTCTCAACATTCCCACTGTCTCAACATTCCCACTGTCACAACACTCCCACTCAAATTCTCAACACTACCACTGTCCCAACATTCCCACTGTCGCAATACTAAATGGGACCATATATAAGCATGAAGCGTCTGGGTGGGGTCTAGAGACCCCCCTCGCCCAAGAATCTGGCGAACTTCCTAGAATGTTATCATTGATACTTTTTGGGACTTGATCCCGTCTGGAGCCCCATAATTTTTACGCTGCCCATGCATGAACGGTAAATTTCCCTTAAGGGCGATAAGATTTACAACCTTGCACACATACCAGTTCAGATTTAGGATTTTATATATCACTTATCGGTGAAAAGATCTACAACCATGCACATATTCTACTTCAACGGATTAAGGATTTTACTGCCACGGATGCCACATGCCACTGTTTCGCAAATTTCAATGGCGAAGCTATTGTAATTAGTTGGCAAGATTTAATGTCATCAAAAAATACATTAAGATGCAGGTATCGCGAAATGCGTTTCATTTTTATCAACATGCGTGATGATAACAACGCTATATCCATTAACAGTTTAACCAAAAGAAGATATATTAAGTGAATTCAACCAAAGAAGCGATAAGAAGTAGCTTTTACTCATTGATATATCATACAAAAAAGCGTTTAAATTTTTTTATGTGAAAACTGTTCTCTCAGATGCATTTTGCTTAATTTTGGTATCATACAAAGTATGTATGTTATTGTATTTCGTGGACATCAGCTAACCATTAGTTTTTTGAGGAAGATTCATGGTGTGCAATTATGCAGTAGTCGATAACAGTGATGGCTAAACAAAGACTGCCAATTTTCTATTTGTATGTATCTAGGTACCTACTAGGACAATATTTATTTTGCACTATTGGGCATTATTTGGGGCGGGTAGATACGTATGTATGTATGAAATCAGTTGTGGACTCGGGTCGGGTGCACATAATCACACCATTGTTCCCTAAGAAAAAAGGCCGTAAAAAAGAGGAAAAGTAATATCAAAAAATGCAACTGTGTATGTATAATTAGTAAAAATGCAACTGTGTATGTATAGCAAGTCCCAAAAAGTATCAATGATAACAATTCTAGGAAGTTCGCCAGATTCTTGGGCGAGAAGGGATCTCTAGACCCCAACCAGACGCTTCATGCTCATATATGGTCCCGTTTAGCATTGTGACAGTGGGAATGTTGAGACAGTGGGAGTGTTGAGACAGTGGGAATGTTGAGACAGTGGGAATGTTGAGACAGTGGGAGTGTTGAGAATTCGAGTGGGAGTGTTGAGACAGTGGGAATGTTGAGACAGTGGGAATGTTGAGACAGTGGGAGTGTTGAGAATTCGAGTGGGAGTGTTGAGACAGTGGGAATGTTGAGACGGTGGGAATGTTGAGACAGTGGGAGTGTTGAGAATTCGAGTGGGAGTGTTGAGACAGTGGGAATGTTGAGACAGTGGGAATGTTGAGACAGTGGGAGTGTTGAGACGGTACCGTTTTTGTAGTCTAAAGGCGCATTCAATGAGAAATGTCGAAAAATGATATTTTTTCCGCCATACAACCACTTTTAAGACCATTTTTTGACCTTTGAAAATTTTTCCACCCCCCCCCAGAATTTCGGTGCTGCCCACCTATGGTCGGAATGCGAAAATTGACAAAACCGCTCCGGCACGCTCCGAAATGAGTCCGACATTATCCGACATCATGCGACACGCGTCCGACTTTTCTTTGCACATGACGTCATAATCTGTGTCGCAATGCAACTTTTTTATCGGAACGGACAAGTTGAGTTGGTTTCAACTTTCGTCCATCCGACACACATGAACTGTAAAGTACAGCGTGTAGAAAGATTGGCGCGACATGTAGCGCATTGCACGCCTTGTTTATTTTGTACTATTACATTTTTCAAGCTTTAAATTTTTGATTAATTTGCTGCTCTGCACTAGTCGTATTAAAGCGCTGTGGCATATCGTGTCTCGTTTATTTTTTACTATTTATTGTTGCAGTCAATTCATTTTATTTCATCTCTCTATAAACGTATTTTCATGCGTCGGAACTAATTTTCATTGATTGAAGTATGGTTTATGAAGATATATCCAGGATTTTAAACAGGAGGAATCCAGAAAAATTTCGTAAAGTTTAAAAAAAGTGCACTTTAATACTGTATTATAACCTTAAAATATTTACAGCATGGTCCGTATCTTGATCCTAATTTATCCGGTAAATAAGTTTAAATAAATTGGCGCATGCAATGAATTTTGATACTTTCAGCATTTAATTCTTATTTAATATATGACAAAATAGTAAAAGGCAGCAGCATTTTTAACACCCTTCCTCCCACCGCCGACGCTACTGAAGATTGAAGTAAAATTCTTTAACGTCAATTCAGTTGAAACTTACAAGAACAAGTGGCACAATTTGCGCTATAGTATAAAAAACATCAATGTTTGTTGCGGTGCAAATATTGATTTTTAGTCGGAAGAAGCCGGATGAAGTATGCATGAAAGTCGGATCCGATGTCCGAAGCGACGCTGCGCGGCGCCGTATGCCGCATCCTGTCGGGTCGGACGCGTGTCGCACACTGCCGCATGCGGCTCTGTCCGACAAGAGTCCGACAGGGTGCGGCATGCGGCGCCGCGCGACGTCGGATCGGACGAAGTATGAATGAGCCTTTAGCTTCCCAAGGAGAATTAAGATAAAAGCATAGCACTGGAAAAAGACATTTTCGCATGTCTGAGAGGAATTGCTAATTTTCGGCAATTGGTATGAGTGAAATTCGAAAATCTGTTACGCAATTAGACTTCTTGTTTTTTATAATTGAGGTTTTGCTTAAAATGGCGCTTGTTTTATCGTTTTCTAACACTTTTTTGCACAAGAGGTCAGCCTGTTATTCGGGTCAGTTACTGAGCTTTCTGGGCCAAAACGAATTCAAAAACTTGTATAAATGGTGAAATAGCACGAAAACAATGTTAATTCACAGATTTCGGCCAATTTCCAACACTTTTGGAGAAAATTTTAGGTTTCCGTCCATTTCAGCATGCATTTTCCCCATTTTCTCCAGAAAATTTTCCATTTTTTATATTCTGGGGTTCTAGATCATAGTTGCACAGCATGGCCGATCTGGGGGAGGAAATCAGCCGGTCCGGGGGTCAATAATTGAACTTTTTGGGGCCAAAATGACCTAAAAAACTGGTATAAGCGCTAGCATTAAAATAGTATACCTACCTTATTACACAGTTTCTGGTCAATTTAAAGCACACTTGGAAAGAAATTTCAATTTCCAACCGTTTTTTGCCTTCATTTTACCACATTTCGCCGAGAAAATTTCCCATTTTTCTATTTTGACGGTCTAGAGTAGACCCAAAAACCCCCACGTGCATGTCTGGTCTAGACCATAAACCCCAGCGCAGCACAATCTGTACATTTATCAGTTTTAGAGAATAATTACACATAAACAAATTGCTTCAATTTGTTTATGTGTAGAAATATTATCTTATCTAGTATCTTATCCTTCCTCAGGCCCGACGGAGATTTGAGAAGTAAAAAGCGTAAAGCAAAAAATTCAAACCCAGGAATAACAAATTTACAAGTAGCGGCAAATAACAATGATTGAATTAAAAGTAATAATTTATGGCCTCCACTTCTCTTGATTAAATACTCGTATTATAGTCTGCTTCACATAAGTTTCTGCATTGAAAGAGTTTTTATCGACATAAATAAATTAAGGAGTTTATAAGAAAGTAAAAATTGGTCAGACAGTGAATTGTGATTTTTTATACTCAACACATTTAGTACGAGCATTTTCGTTAATGAGATAAGCGCTCGGTGCGAACTATGTACTTTACTAGCAAAGAAAAATGCTCCGATGGAACAAAAAAGGGGAATATACTTGGGATTGTGAATTATCGAGGATGTTAAAGGAGGGGACTAGGAAAAATCTCCCTATGTTATATGCCAAAAATCGCAAAATATGTTAAAAACCAGACTTTCTCTAAACAATGCAAAAAATCGAAGTATTTTTTAAAATCACTTTAGATTACTTTTGAGGGTAAACAAACTCACTTAATTGATGTCTCACATATGAATCCTTGAAAATTCCTTGACTTCAGTTACAAAGTCTCTGCAAGCCTATCGAATTAAGGTTAACACGTAATGTAAACTTTACACAAACACATAGCGTAAAGAATATTTTAGTCGGATTCGTAATTTTGATATTGCTCCGATATTACTTTCAACATTTATGGAAAAATGAGTCTCCATAATGTTTTAAAGACAAATAAACATTATGTTTAAACCACTTTGCAATACTGCTGAGTGTAAGCAAACGCGCCCAACTGACGTCCTATATTTCATTCCCTGTAAATTTTTAGATCTCAGGAAAAAATTTCGGTGTTTGCAATGCTCTAGAACAAAGGCTAACATGCAGTGTAAACTTTACACAACCGCCTAGTGTAAAGAGGATTTTATTCCGATTTGTAAATCTGATATTACTCGGATATTATTACCAACATTTATGAAAAAATTGCATGTCTACAATGGTCTAAGGACAAATAAACAATGAGTGTAAATTACTTTACATCACTGTTGGATGTAAACAAACGCGCCTACGTGACGTCTCACATTTGATTCTTTGAAAATTTCTAGACTCCAGGAAAAAATTAGGCTTCCTGGAATGCTCAAAAACGAAGATAAATATATATGTAGTGTAAACTTCATGTAAACACCTTATGTAAAGAAGATCTTGGTCAGATTCGTAATTTTGATATTGTTCCGATATAACGATTAATATTTATGAAAAAAATTAAGTCTCCATAATGTTCTATGGGCAAACTAACAATAAGTGTAAACCACTTTACAACACTGTAGAGTGTAAACATATGCGCCAGACTGGCATATCAAATTTGGTACCTGGTCCATTTCTGGACTTGATAATCGTGTCCCTGACTCATAACCGGAGAAGCAGGCAGAAACAACAAGACGGAAACGCATTTTAAACACCAAATTTTTGACTTTACACTCGCTAAATATTAATGTATAGACAATTTGCTTTGACATGCACCCGATATAAAGCACTTTATTTTTATTCTATTGGACTTATCCCGACTTCTGGACGGAGAAAGTGGCGAACAAAAAACGCAACAAAAACGTATTTTCCATCATTTAGAACACTGTAAACTTTAAAATTCCGTACCGAACTCCCCATTGAGTTTAAAGAAATTCGGTTTGGTACAATTTGTAGCTTTTAAATCGTAGTACATTCCTGTGTGCCAAAATTCTCTTGCAAAAATTATTTGGTATGATTTATTAATCAAAATTCGGAAAAAAACGTGTTTTTTCGCCCATTTTTTACCTCTGATTTCGAACTTTACACCCCAATAAATAACTCAATATTGCGTTTTTTTAAATGCGGTTTGCTGCGATGTGTAGCCCTTCAGAGGCACTTTATTACTGCCGTATTTAATTTACCCTGACTCATAAGCGGAAAAATCTGGCAGAGAAATCTTAGTTAAAATCCGTTTTATTACACCATCCACTAGAGTGTAAACTATAAACCCCAGGATCTAACTCACCAGAGAGCGTAGAAGACTTTGCTTATATGCAGAATGTAGCCCTTGATCCGCTCTACATTTCTGTCAGAAAACGTTTTAAAAAACTCATAACCGGAGTTAGTATCAGACATAAGCAGGTTGAAAACTCGACCAAAAAGTGCTTTTTCACCCCCAGATTTCGCACTCTTTACACTGCCATTCGAGAACTAATGCGAATTTCAAAAAACAAAAAAATGATCATCTGTATAATTCATCCCTCTATAATCCTATGCTGTTCAATTGTTCGAGTCATCAATACTCACTCGTCCACATGCCGCAGTAAAAAGGTCCCAAAATTTGTCCTATGTTATAACGTTACACAAAAACTTTACACCTTCTTTACACAGTCAGTTTTGAGTTTCAAGAAAAACAAAAAAACACGGGCAGCGAATTTTTTATTATCTTTCTTTTAAAAAAACCGCACCTTCTAGAAGTGTCCCGTTATAGCTGTAGGGGGGTTGCACAGGTGTTAGGGGTACCCAAGTATATTACAGGTACGCGCTAACGCGCTACCTAAGATTACGACAGTTATATCAGTTTAAATACTGCACGGAGTATATTTGTGATTCTAGACGCCTCCCTCCTTCACATACGAGAATCCATGGTAAAACTACATTGGAATTTAAATGCGATAGATCAAAGTGATTGACTTATCAAATTTCCTTATGATAGGCAGGCCAGGGCCCGGTTGCTCGACTCGACCATTAACTAATGTTTACCTTAACGTTAATGGTCACCTTAACGCAACCATTAATTAATGGTCGCGTTAAGTCCGATTTCCACCTTAACGAAACCATTAAAAAAATCGGGTTGCTCGACTCAACCATTAAGCTCGACTTTAAGGGAAGTCTAATGGTCGATTTAAATTTCGGTTGCTGGACTCCACCTTAGTGCAGCCATTAATTAAGGCTCAGTTTTTTAATGTCTACCTTAAAACCGGTTGCTCGACTGAAACCTTAACGCTCCCATTAAGCGTTTAATGGTTTCTTTAAGGTAAATTGGGTTGCTGGGCTTCACCTTAACGACTTTAATGGTTTTGTTAAGGTTCATTCTTTAAGGTAGGTCGAGAGCTACATTAACGAACTCATTGATTGTTTTTCACATTGAAAAATGGCGCTTCTTCCTATCGTTCCGATTTTTAATATTATGACAAGTTCTCGCCGATTCGAAGTCAAAAGAAGTCCTTTGACTAATTTCAATGACGACGAATTTTATGACCGATTTAGATTTAGCAAGTTATCCTTAATACTGAAGATTTCATAACAATAATATTAGTTTATCCTTTTTTTCTAGTTGCAGACAAGGCAACTATGAGCGCTGCCTACTGACAATGCGAATTGCAGAAAAATGGCTGATACAAACCTCATCTTTACATAAATAGAAATTTTTTTAACTATTAAATTTTTCCAACTACATAATTTTATGACAATTAAAACGCGGTTCTTATAGAGACTTCATGTATGCAATTATCGTTTTCACGAGATAACTCAATGATTACATTTCACACTTAAAAAGTAAAGCTTCTTTCATTATTCTTTTATTTAATAATATGATACATGCTCGTCGATCCACTGTCAAATGAAATCCATTGGTTCATTTTAATGACAATAAATTTTAATAAAGATTTTATTCAGGTATGGAAAAAACCCAGATTTGAAAATTTTGAATTTTGGGTTTTTTAGGTTTTTTGTGCTTTATTGGGCTTTATTGGGTTTTTTAATGGAAATGACAAATAGAGCTACATAAAGTAGCTAGGAATACTCCAACAGCTGCAAGACACGAGACAAACAAAGAGCAACAACTTTATTCAGCTAATATTGAAATCCAACAACAAAATCGATCGTTCACTGCGGTTGCCACATATATGTATTTATCTTCCTCTTCAATGCTCGGACATTACCAGATTTTAATCAAAAAATGCACTGGCTCTCAAAAAATATTAGGAAATAGAAAAATTGGTTGAACTCAGAAAAGTGTGGGCTATTGAGGTGGCTGAATAAAAGCGCCCTGTTTTGCAGCATGGGATGGCAATTGTGAACTAGGGGCTGAGATTTTCGAGCATGGCATTGTGTTGACCAGACTGAGGTTGGTTGGCCTTTACTAGTCGAAGGAACAGCATAAAGCAAACAAAAAGAGATTGGAAATACAATTTGAATCACCTATAGTATTCATTTCAGTCTATTTGAAAAATTGGTAACCTGTGGATAAAAAACCCAAAACCCAATGATTTTTTGCACCCAAAAAACCCACAAAAAAACCCAAAAAACCCAGATTAAAAAAACCCAGCCTTGCCAACCCTGATTTTATTCAGGAACGAGTTTTTTCAGTTGGCTTCTTCATTTTCTATAGCTGTTGCCGAAAATGCGCTAAAATCAAAATTGTATTTCCCTATTTTTATTTCTCTATTTTTTAAAATTTCCATATCATCGCAAGCAACCAATTATGGAAAATTTAGAATTTTCAATGACTATGGTTCTCAACGTTTTATATCTATGTATTGTAACCAAAACATTAAAATTCTCATGAAATGCATGTGAACTTAACACAACCATTAAACTTACCTTAACGCAACCATTAAGCTCACCTTAACGCTACCATTAGATTTCCCTTGATGCAGCCATTAAAGGTTTTTGTTAATGGTTTCTTTAATGGTACCCTTAAACTTCCCTTAACAAATGCTCGACCATTAATTAATGGTCAAGTCGAGCAACCCGATTTTTACGAACCTTAACGAAACCATTAGTTAAGGTTTACCTTAACGTTAATGGTTTCGTTAAGGGAATCTTAATGGTCGTTGGCGTTAAGGTGGAGTCGAGCAACCGGCCGACCATTAAAAATTAATTTTTAATGGTTAGCCTTTATTAAGGTGAAGTCGAGCAACCGGGCCCAGAAAATTATCATCAGTACAGGGGATTGGGAAACGGAAACGATGGGTAAAATGCGGAAACGTAAATGGAAACGGAAACGATGGGTAAAATCTGTAAACGGAAGCGTTAATTATAGTGCTAGTGCACACGGTTCCGTCGGGGTTTCTCCGCACTGGGGGCAGTCCAAAGTGCCGGAACCGGGTTTCCCCAATTAGTGCTCAACAGGATGAACACCACACCTGGGCGTGGGGGTTAGGGGGTATACACCCCTCCTCCCCCGAGAAACCAAAACACCCCCAGAAATCAAAATACCCCCCAGAATTCAATTTTTGAAAATTTTTTTCGCGTTTTTTCCGCAATGTTTTGATGCCAGTGGATAGTGCTTGATGAGAAACGTCGAAAAATGGTGTTTTTACGCCATACCAGCCATACCACCATTTTTAAGGCCATTTTTTGACCTTTGAAAAATGTTGCACCCCCCAGAATTTTCTTGCTGCCCACGTATGGTGAACACCCTTAACCACACCTGGGCGTGGGGGTTTGGGGGGTATGCATCCCCCAAAAACCAAAATACCCCCCAGAAATCAAAATACCCCCCCAGAATTCAATTTTTGAAATTTTTTTTCGTTTTTTCGCAATTTTTTGATGCCAATGGATAGTGCTTGATGAGAAACGTCGAAAAATGGTGTTTTTATCGCCATACCACCATTTTTAAGGCCATTTTTTGACCTTCAAAAAAATCTTGCACCCCCCAGAATTTTCTTGCTGCCCACGTATGCCCCTAACTCCTTTTCCAGCAAAAAGTGCCGGAACCGGGGTTTCCCAAGTAAGGCCCATGAAGGTCAACACACCCCAAATCCGTTTCCGGCAAACTTTCTCTCACTGAAGAGGGGTTTACGGGCTCGGAAACGGGGTACCCCATTATTCATATGTGAAGTTGACCCCAGTTTCGTCGGGGGTTTCTCCGCATTGGGGGAAGTCCAAAGTGCCAGAACCGGGGTTCCTCAAGTAGTGGTATGCCGAAAAAACACAATTTTTCAACGTTTCTCATTGAGCACTATCCATTGGCAAAAAGAAATTGCGAAAAAAACCAAAAATTCAAACATTGAATTCTTGGAGGTATTTTGTTTTCTTGCGGGGTATTTTGGTTTCTGGGAGGTGCGTATCGTACCCCCAAACCCCACGCTCAGGTATGCTGCTAATCATAGCGGTAATAAAATAATAATAATAATAATAAAAGAATCAACAAATTTTGAATTTGTAACCAATGATCAAGTGAACGCCGACTACTCCTTATGGATATGCCCGTGTTAAGGCTCATTCATACTTCGTCCGATCCGACATCGGACGATCACCGCATGTCGCATCCTGTCGGACGCGTGTCGGACAGAGTCGGATGCGACTCTGTCCGACACGCGTCTGACAGGATGCGACATGCGGTGTCGTCCGATGTCGGATCGGACACCGGATCCGATTTTCATTCATACTTCATCCGACTTCTTCCGACTGAAAATCAATGTTTCCAGCGCAACAAACATTGATGTTTTTATATTGTCTCTCTGTCGAACAGCGTTTGTACCATAACTACCATAACTGGGCGTGGGGGTTGGGGGCATACGTGGGCAGCAAGAAAATTCTGGGGGGATGCAAGATTTTTGAAGGTCAAAAAATGGCCTTAAAAATGATGGTTTGGCGAAAAAAACACCATTTTTCGACGTTTCTCATCGAGCACTATCCACTGGCATCAAAAAATTGCGAAAAAAACGAAAAAATTTTCAAAAATTGAATTCTGGGGGTATTTTGATTTTTTCTGGGGGGGGGGGTATTTTGATTTCTGGGGGTATTTTGGTTTCTGGGGGGTGCATGCATACCCCCAAATTCCCCACGCCCAGGTGTGGTTGGGAGTATGTAACCCCCAGAAACCAAATACTCCCCAAAATTCAATTTTTAAAAATTATTTTTGTTTTTTCCTCAATATTTTGATGCCATTAGATAGTGCTCGATGAGATACGTCGAAAAATGGTGTTTTTCGCTATACAACCACTTTTAAGGCCATTTTTTGACGTTTAAAAATTTTTCACCTCCCCCTCCAGAAATAAAAATTAAATGCTGAAAGTATCGAAGTTCGTATCATGCGCCAATTTATTTAAACTTATTAATTTATTTAAACTTATTTCCCACAAATATGGATGTTCTTTAACAGCTAAGATTAATTACTCCGTAGTAACGTCGTCAAATCGCCATTGGCCATTTGCAATTAAATAAATTTTAAACCTGAAAAATACAATAAAATGAATTGACTGCAACAATAAATAGTACAAAATAAACGAGACACAATATGCCACAGCGCTTTTATACGACTAGTACAGAGCAATAAATTAATCAAAAATTTAAAGCTTGAAAGATGAAATAGTACAAAATAAGCAAGGCGTGCAATGCGCTACATGTCGCGCCAATCTTCCTACACGCTGTAGTTTAAATTTCATGTGTCGGACGGACGAAAGTTGAAACCAACTCAACTTGTCCGTTCCGACAAAAAAGTCGCATTGTAAAACAGATTATGACGTCATGCGCAAAGAAAAGTCGGACGCGTGTCGCATGATGTCGGATAATGTCGGACTCATGTCGGTGCGTGTCGGAGCGGTTTTGTCAATTTTCGCATTCCGACACTAAAATCGGACGGAGTCGGACGAAGTATGAATGCGCCTTAAGAGTTGCGTTACCTTACATATTGATTGAACTTTTTAAAGAGCTTTTTATTAAAGCTGGATAGAGATCTTAGAATTCTTGCCCTAAAATATTCAAAGAAAATCTATTCAATTTTTTGATAAAGGAAATCTATTAAATTTTTCATGTGACAGAAGCATTAACTTCCGCTCGATTTTGCTCTAATGCTTGTTTTGAATGGCGACGTTTTCGAAGAGGCAAACTACGTTCATTTACTCTACAAATATTTTGCTTCAAACCCGACTAATTTATCACATTAAATGAAGATCAAATTATTAATATTGTGTTTGACGAAAATTCTTGGTTCGTTTTTTGACTGACTCGGTAGACGAATATTAAATGCCCAACAGTTATTTTTTATAAAACATTTTTGCACATGTAAGACAATTAGAGAAGTTCAAGTGGCGATTAAATAATGTTTCTCATTATTTTCCCTTAGGAATTCAACTGTTTTTTCCCCGACGAAATGAGACGAAACTATATACTGATGTTTTTCAGCTCGGGTTAAAAGATTTGGCTAACGCTATACTAGTCGTCTTGTCGAATAACATGCGGCCAGATTCAATGCAGATGACAATCGAAGAAGTTTCAACAGAGTTAGAGCTAAAGAAATTATGCGTAGATCGAAAGGTGAGGCGAAGGAGAATGAGAAGCTGATTACTGTTCTTTCAGCTCGTGTGCAAATAGTCCATGCAATATTGGTGATTCTACGACTAGGGAATTCAATAATGAAATTTGAGAATTTGAAATTATACCCGATTAATGCAGGTCATATAAATCGGGGTTTTAAGGCCAGAAACACGAAGTTGAATATCTTGGATAAAAAGGCTTAAAATTACTGTCTGAACATCTTAAACTGCATTATCTGTTTTCAATAGAGCGGAAAACTAAATATTCTGAAAAATATGGCTGTTTCAAAATTATTACTTGAAGTGCTTGCAGGCATCTTAAATATGATAAATGTTAAGCTATTCAGAAAAACTTTGCGGCGTCTTTTCCTAAAATTGAAATTTTGAGCTGTTATACGTCTGTTTATCATTATAAATTGTTGCTGTAACGCGACAATGAATGCATTCACTTTTCATTTCAGTGGTCAGTATTTAAAACAAGAGCATCCGATATGGAAAGCTTACATGCAATTCTTCGTTGGCTCGAAGATCATTTACAGTATCCGTGAATGAAATCTATCTCTTGTTCAAAGTTTCTTATGACTGTAAAATATGTATATTCAGTGCAAATAAAAGAAATGTTGATATAGGAACATACGAGCAGTCATAGGTAGCGCGTCCTATAATATACTCGGGTATCCCCAAAATATGTCTACCCCCTAAGCTATAACCAGACACATCTGAATTGTGCGGGTTTTTTAAAAGATAGATAATAAAAAATTTGCTGCCGACTTTTTTGAAAAATTAATACCCGTTGTGTAAAGAGCGTGAAAAGTTTTACCAGGCACGTAGCTGGCCGTCTTATTTTGGGGGACCAACATTAATTTTGGGGGGACTAAGCCCAAAAAGGCCAAAAATAGCACAAAATAACGTTTAAAAAGTCATATTCCTCCGATTTTTCTGAATTTTGGGGGCTCCGGACCTCCCATCCCCAGAGCTACGTGCCTGAGGTTTACTGTCCGCTCTATCTATGTCTACAAAATCAACATAGGAACGGATGTATTCACCTTCGGGATTTACTTAGGTACCTAAACTGCTCTTAGCGCTGGTCCCAATCGCATAGTCACTAATAACTTCGATTCTCTGGACCCTTGTAGACCTACGGCTTCAACTCCCTCAGTCCTAATATTGCTGACCGCTTTTAGTCGGGAGTTTCAGCAGCTACGCCCTAAATCCTAACACTCGTACCTACCTAAATCCCGGAATGCCGCCAGGTCAGTTGACCTATCTCACCCCAGCTCAAGTTGATAAATTAACTTATTTTCTTAGTTCAAAGGCTGGATTGAAATGTTTTTGGTTCCTAAATGGTGTAGCACTCTAAACTTTAAATACAGCAACAGCGAGCTCTCTTCTGGACAGTCATCATAAATATATTAGATAATCTTTTAGCAATTTTTGAGTAGATGAAATAATATGGAATTTCGAGTAAAATACACAATCAAAAATATTCACCTTTCCTTTCCACTCAGAAGTCCTCGACGATGTAAAACCGACCAATATATTTTAGGAAAAATCATACACTGCCATATAATACAACAAACTCACTAACATCGACCAATTCAAAAATGCCAAATTTACAAGTCTCAATTGGCGTCCATCGACGCTCACAAAAAATAGAACTGAACGATATTATAGGTTATGTAAATACTAATATGGAACACGAACGTAAAATAATACAATATACGCCTTTTACTAAAATCATCATAATAATGCAATGAAATCGAACGTTCAATAATTTACATAAGTAAAATACTGATGTTAGCATATACGTAACTCTGGTTTACTGGACAAGTATCTAAAATGATTTTGTAATAAAAATTAGGGATTTATTTGAAAACTGAAGGCATAGCCACGAGTACACACATCGCAACAATGGCTACTCGCGTTTGGCTATGTTAACCGAAGCTGTTTTCGGCATGGCCTATGCGAACTGCTAACACCAGTTCGCCACGTGTAACTCTCGCAGTTACATATAGTTTTAAAATTTTGGTCGGTCACACGACTTTTCTTACTCAGTTTTGCATTCTCTTTAGCCTGGCTTTTTTTAAAACGTCGAAAATTGAGTATGCTCGTTAAAATTTTCAAATTCTTTTCATGTGACTTATTTCAAGAGTGGCAGTGTAAAGAGTGTAAAGATTCTGAGGTGAAAAAACACATTTTGGCCTGTTTTTTGTCTCATCAACAACTCCGGTTATGAGTCCTAAAAATTTTTTGATACAAATGTTCTAGGACTGAATAGCTACTTTAGGCTTACCAGAAAACTTTTTACACTCAATACGGAGTTAGATATAGGGGTTTAAAATTTACACTCTAGTGGATGGTGTAAAAAAGAGGTCTTACCTCGGATTTCTCCGCCAACTTCTCCGGTTATAAGTCAGGAGAAGTTGAATAAAACATAAATAAAGTACCTACGTTCTAAGGGCTACACGCCGCAGCAAACTGCGTTTAAAAAATCAATATTATTTTGCTTTTGAAGGTGTAAAGTTTGAAATCAAGTGTGTAAGATGGGCAAAAAACACGTTATTTTCCTTTTTTAATTGC
Source organism: Mermis nigrescens (assembly GCA_036768485.1). Classification (NCBI taxonomy): domain Eukaryota; kingdom Metazoa; phylum Nematoda; class Enoplea; order Mermithida; family Mermithidae; genus Mermis; species Mermis nigrescens. The sequence goes on along the minus strand of JAVLUZ010000245.1, from coordinate 5,340,644 downwards.
TCAATGTCTGATTTTGAATGCGGAACAGAAGTTATTCACACGCAAACGTACTCCGAATACAAGGCTACAATCTGGCCTAAAGCGAATTTCTGTATACTCAACGGGGAGTTAGGCTCAGATTTTTAAAGTTTACGAAGTGGTAGATGGTGGATAAAATATGTATTTTTTCAATTTTTCTCGCCGCTTTCGCTTAGAAGTCGGTATAAGTCAAATAGGAAAAAAGTACTTTCTAAGGGGTACACGTCACAGCAAAGCGTGTTTATTAATATTAATATTGAGCTTTTTCGGAAGGTGTAAAGTCTAAAATCGGGGGTGTTGAACTTGTTTCAGTCTTCTTCTTTCTGCCAACTTCTACGGTTATGAGTCTGGACATGATCGCGAGTCTAAAAATGTATCAGGGGTCGAAAGTTATATGTCAGTCGTGTGTGTTTGCTTACACTCAACACTAATATAAAGTGGTTTACATCTAATATTTGTTTGTCTTCAGATCATTGTAGAGAGTTAATTTTTTTCATAGATATTAATCGTAATATCAGAGTAATATCAGAATTACGAATCAGACTAAAATCTTTTTTATACTCGGTGGTTGTGTAAAGTTTATACTGAAAATTAACTTAAGTTCTAGAGCGTTACAGAAGTTTATTTTTTCAAAATGTTCTATGTAATGTCAGAATTACGAATCTGGCTGTTAGTTTCTCTACAGTCAGTATTTGTTTACAGTCTACACTATTAATCTATTGTTGTGTAAAATTTACACAACAAATTTATTTTAATTCCAGAGCGTTGCAAAATGCTGACTTTTTTAAAAATATGTTACGTAAGGTTAGGATTACGAATCTTACTGTATGTTTCCTTTAAACCCAGTAAATGTGTTAATTTTATATTGAAAATAAACTTCAGTTCTAGAGCGTTACGAAAGCTTAATTTTTCTCAAAATGTTGCATGTAACGCCAGTATTACGAATCTGATTGTAAATCTTCTTTACACCCAGTAGTTGCGTAAAGTTTATGCTGAAAACATTTGATCTATTTAAATAAGGTGAGGTTGTCTTGTTTAAAAAAGATAATGCTGATGTTCAGAACAATATTTTTCGCGTTCTTGAACCGCTGTCATTATTTTGGCATGTTACCGTATGTGTTTACTTACTGGATTTACCCAAAATCATGCTGATTAAAAGTAGGGTACTTTCGATAAAAATGCTCCGATGGAACAAAAAAGGACGAACATACTTGGAATTACGCTTCATTATGGATATAAAAGGAGGGGATTAGGAAAAAGTTACCTAAGTATGTTAGTGAAAGTTGTAAGAATCTACGAGAAATTTGACTTTCACTAAAAACGCAAAAAATCAAAGTATATTCTGTGGTCTCTGAAAAAAGCGTGTCTTCTCAAAACATTATGCGCTGGCACAGAAAAAGAAAATAAAGCCCTGACGTTTTTTAATAACCGATTTAGTTTATTATCAATATCAAATTTCTATTTCAATATCTAACCAATATTTATGGCTTCATAAATGAATTATAGTAAGCACACCATCTTGTTAACTGTTGCCCCATAGCAATGCATGTCATGCTAGCGCGAGAATGCATATTATGTCATTTATTGACTAGTGATCGCTTCTTTTCTGGAATAAGATATGTTATTTATTTTTACGTCGGAAATGCAACTTTCTTCTGCAGGCCGCAGAATATGCTTTGATGTTCTGCATTTTTAGCGGAAGTTTAATTTTTAGTAGATTCTACAACCTTCACAGGCATATGTACATGGTAACTTTCCCTAGTCCCTCTTTTTATTACATAGTGCGTAATTCCAAGTATACCTATTCGTCTTGTTGCATCAGAGCATTTTTCTTTGCTAGTGTAGGTATATTTTGATAATTGATCATGATTCATGAGGCTGTTTCCGTTTATCCACCCGTCGTCTGTCTTGCATTATCTTTATCGAACTTATTGTATAACAAATAGTAACCAACATGAATATAAATCCATGTGATTTTCAACAAAATTAATCCTAAAACGTGCGTAAGGCAAAATAAAGGAAATGAAACAGCGAAACTATCGTGCTTTCTATCCTTGACCGTTGCTCGTCCTCGCTATATTTATCTCTGCTGATAGGATAAGAGCAACAGACCTTACTGATTGTAAAGACAGCAATATACCATCGCAATCAGGCCACTTTTCTAGCCCATGATGGAATTTTAAAACAACCTCACAGAGGGCGAGCCGAGTGGTCGCAAGCATACATATGTAGCCCTGCAGGTTTAGGCCCCTCGAGAATCCAGTGGATCCCCAGCTCGGACGGACTCTCTCGTGAAGATGTAGCCTATACAACTTAGTCTATTTCACACAAGTTCGGTCATAAATTTTGAAACTATCTCCGACAATTAGCTGACATATTGCGATTATAGCATTGATCTGATATATATAATTATCGTAACCCTCGGCTTACTGTCGATGAAAATTCTTAGAATTTACGCACGAAGCTATGTGAAACAGACTATAGGCCCGATGTTGAGACTTTTGTCGCAGAAATTCGGCTTTGACATTCTATTCGGGTTTTCAGTAATTTCTTAAAGACCGGAATAATTCTGTTAGTCTGTTGAAACTTATTCCAGCTAATAGCATTCGAGGTTTATAATAAAGCAATCTGTGACAGTCTATTATCGACTTAAACCGTTAAAAATTTACGGGGAAAGCTAGCGAGTCGTGTGACCATGAGTTCATAGCATGGCTGATCTGGGAGGAGGGTCAGCGGTCTGGGGGATCAAAATTGAGCTTCTTTTGGCCATAATGACCAAAAACCTGGTGGTATAAGCGATAAAACTACGTTATCACAGTTTTTGATCAATTTCAAACACTTTCAAAGAAAACTTTCAATTTTCATCCGTTTTTTGGCCTTCATTTTCTGACAAAATCTTATGGGGAGTCTAGAGTACCCTCAAATACCCCACGTGCATGTCTGCTTGCGATTAAATGAAAGATATTTATGTAGCTGCAATGAACTTCAGAAATTATGCTCAAGTAACTATCGATTTTCATACAACCTTAATTTAATTATTATCCTAGACAAGTTTCATACGAAGGCTTATGGGTTGTACATGGGTGAACATAGAATCAAAGCTCCTGTGCATGTCCGATCAAACATCAGGACCAAATCTGGAGTTTCGTGTTGAGGCAGCCATAGATACGAAAAAGAGACTGTAATTAAAGATCGACAACAACTTTGATTCAAAAAAACAATTAACGAACTATTACACAAAGTCAGCACCATGCGCGCTTTGATAAGTTCCTAGAAATTTTCTTTGATGATAATAAAGCGATGAAGCTAAGACATCCTGCAAAGTCATTTCATTAACAGCCTGATGTCATTAATTCTCTGTTGACGAGCTTCTATCGTGTCGATGGAAAACGAATTTGCCATAAGTTCCCGTTTTCGTTGCTGCAATTCCAGCATGCGCTCTTCGACACTGTTTTTTATCACGAACTGCAAACAGACAATGGAATCGGAAAAATATGTATCTATCTTATATGAGGGGGGGGGGTGTAGAGAGGGTATTACTCTCCCTGACCTTTGAAAAATTGATACTTATATAGCCATCTTGGCTGAAAAACATTGCTATATAGCCTTTTCAGGCCCAGAAAACTAGCTATATAGCCTTTTTATGGACTCAGAGACATACCGTGTGAGTTCATAAATGCTGTATAATTATTTTTTCTGAGTTTCAAAAGGATTTATAGCCATTTTTAGTCCAAAATCGTTTTTTACAAAGCACTTATGTAGATTTCTCCAAATTTTTGATTTTCAATCTCCCTAAGTTTGACCATACGCGCCTATTTTGACTACCGGGTGTCACGTAACATTTTGCTAGGAGGTCATGGGCATACTCCAAATTTCCTAATTTCAAATGTAAAATGCGATATAACATTAGAATCCCGTTAAGAACGGAACTGATTTACAGTAAATAAGTTTTATATCACCACCACCTGTCTTTGAAAATGCTTACAAAAGACAAAGTTTAGAACAGACAAAAATGAATAAAAGGTCAGATACCTTTCGAGACTTTTCAAGATAATTCGCTAATTTCGCTTTGAAGGTTCTACAAATAATTGATTTCGACCTTACTCAGCCAAAACCAAAGCCTCTACCATATACGGATAGCATTCAAAATTGAAAAATCAAAATTGAAAAAAATCGAGCTCAACAAAAAGCTTACGTTTTTTGATTATTTTTTACCTCTTCGTACAAGCTCACTGCATCTTGAACATGAAGTTTTCTGCAATATTTTCGATTAAACTATCATTCACATGCACAAAATGCAGCTCAAAAATAATGAAAAAATTTATCATCGCTTAAGAGTCAATGTCTGTAAAAATTGTCCCAATGGTAAAATTTGATCGTTAAATTTTTATATAGCTTAAATGTAGATTTGGACTCAGCTTAAGCAATTTAAATTCAACGTATTCGCTTTACTTTTAAATTAGTTATTAATAAATCTATTAATGTTTATTATTAATATTACTATTATTATATCATTGCTACATTTATGATTTATTTATTAATTTTATGGTTCATCTCGAAATAAATAGCCTAAATCGGATGACGATTAAATTTTTTCCATTCTGTGAGATCTTATAAATGAAATTCGATGATCTTTTAACTCTGAACAGACGGAATGCACAAAATTAATTAAAGAATCAGCTTAAGAATCGATAATCGCAGTTCTTGGTCCCCGACCTAAAATCAAATATAAATATTGTTTCGTAATTCACAATTTTAAAAAATTTCTTGAAAATCAAGCTTGTGCTGTCGGGAATATTTATCGCATCAACCACAATCTTGGCAAGAAAAGGATGCTTTAAATTCGTACATCCATGATTTTTATGGCTTTATACAGCTGGAAGACACGATTAATTTGAAAAAAGGAGAATCGGGAGTCTTAAATCCAATAACTGCAATGTATATAATCAATAGATAAATTAACAGCTTTTTTACTGAAAATTAATGAACTTTAAAGTGGAAATTAGAACATAAATGATAATGGTAAACATAAAAATACTTGCTTTGAACTGAAATGCTTATACTTTGCTTAGCTTTTCAGCGGAAAAATTAATCTTCACTATAAATGAAATGACGAGCACATAGCATCACAAAATTTCTTTATTTTTCCTAAAACTGACATCATTCGTTAATCGAGAGCTTAGATCCTAAGAGATATGGGTATTCTATTTCAAACTTGAAAATTATCTTGCAATTCTTTACGTCGCCGGAAATCAGTCATGAAGTTTTGAAAATCTGAAGACAGTTGCAAATTTATGATTTATCGTTAATAATTGTCATTTAATTGAACTGATTCAGTATCACGTGCATCATTATTATTTTTCAAACCGTTTTTTAAACTCCTTAAGCTTTAAATTTAAAGCCATTACACGGTGAGAAACATGAAATTAATTCCCTTTTCACAGTTATGTGATTAAGTACTAATGCCAAAAACACCGTAAATAATTTTATATGTACACTTATAGGATCAGCGTACCATTAGTATGCATAACATCTTGCCCCGGCCCCGGCTAAAAAGCCTGCCCTCCCTAGTCAAAACCTAACGCACACCTCATTTTGACATATGTTGCACAGTTTTTAATACTGATTATCACTGTAAAAACCGTTACGCGCAAAACTCATTTTTCGTTTGAATCAACAAGCTCAAAGTTTGAAAAATTGATCCACTTTTCGAATTTTATTGACATCGCATTTATAATCATAACCCTACACATAATGAGTATTTTCCAATGTTCTTTTTCAAAATGACTAGCAGTCATTTTGTCTATTCGAAAATTACATATTTTGATCGACTTAGTTTTTTGCTGGAGTGACAACCCTCTGTAGTACAAAATTGCACTATTTTAAGTACCAAAAAATTGTACTGTTTCGGCCATATCTCTAATACCAACTTCGGTTATATATATACAAATTTTCTCACATTGGTAGCTCATTCACGTGTTGAGCCACAGGCAAAGAATGAAGAAAAAATCGGACCAGTTTTTGAGAAACGATGTCGAATGTTTAACCAACGTTCATCACACTATGTACAAATATTGCAAATATTCTTCAGCTTTTTAAAATTCATCGATAGATACATTAGAAGTCAATAAAACTTTTCTGAAGCAATCAATTTTCATTTGAAAGAATACATCAAAGAAATAATAATTGTATGTGTGCAATTCTTAGTAAATAGGGCGCAAAATAGACCAAATTGCTGCAAATTTCAGAAAAAAATACCTTTTCTATTCACTAAGATTTTCTGCTTTATGTAAATGTACATATATAAATTTTGTGCGGACTCGTAGATATTTTTAGACTGATTATGCACTAAATTAATTGCGGCTGATAGGTACTTAAGCTATCGGCGCATGCGCATTAATTAAAGGCTGCTTAGATCGGAGGCTCTTAATGCCATAAAATAAAAACATGTTGGACAAGCTAAACCCCTAGACCCGGCATGCTCTGCATCCTCTTTGACCAAAGCTGCATACCACATCTACTCAATGGGGTCAAAAAGAGGTGAACAAACTAAAAATTTGTTTTAAAATGACTTTTTGGGCTTAATAGAGGTTGACGAGCGTCAAAAACACCATTTTTAGGCGCTTATAAAAATGCTTTTTCTTTTGAGACATATCAAATATTTCGGAAAAATTTCGTGTAAATGTCTAAAATTCGACTAGATTTGAGACAATACATGGTGAAAAAATTGAATTATATGGCGCTAGGCGCTGAAAATTTGACGCTTTCGAGCCAAGAAGAGATCGCCAAAAATGCTTAACACAACACCTCTTTCTACCCTTTTAAATCAAAAGTTCTGAGCCCGGTTTCACCACAAATTTACGAGTTACGGGTAACGGTTTTAAGAGTACGGGTTACGAGTGCAACGTATTTCCCTTTCACCAAAAACTGAGATTTACGAGTCACGGGCTACGAGTTACGAGTTCTAAGAGAACTTTTACGAGTATTTTTTCAGGAATTACGATTGGGCGGTCACACAACATTGTCACGATCGAATGTTACGAGTAAGAAGATTCGTAAATTTTGTAATATTCTCACGGATCAAAAGGAGGTCCATAGAACTCGTAAAGAAGTGGCAGGCAGACTGGTGCTTTTAATAGGTTTCTGATTTGTTTGTTCTCAATTCGTTTCAGTTTTGAAGCTATTTTGGCTCAACAAGCTCTTTAGCTGACCTCCTGACCGGTTGTATTCATATATGCACGTGCTAAGGGGAGGGGGGTCTATCACCAAAATGGAGAAATGTGAAATCTTCTGAAACAATAGAAATTGAAGGCCAAAAATGAATGAAAATCGAAAATTTTATGAGTGCACGACATTGACCAGAATCCGTGGATTAATATCCTTTCTACGCCATTTTGGCAATTATACTAATTTTCGAAGCCATTTTGGCTCAACAAATTACCCGGTTGACCCACAGACCGGCTATATTGCGCATCCTGTGCTCGTCTGGTGGCAAAACTTCAAATTTTAATTGAAATTGAAAGACGCTTAGATATAAATGGCTAAAACACTAAAATTTGACGACTATAAAAGGACAAAGGTATAGTGTAGAGCTACCCTCTTTGTTCTGTTGCTGCGAATGGTAACACATTTGCTCGATGAACCCTTGTAAAAAAATACAGAAGTATGCTATATATGTACTAGTTTTTACACTCCTATCTATTCTCAAACGAAGAACTTTTATGCTACCAAATTCTTATTATTGGAATACTGATTCAAAAATTATTTCATTCTTTTTAAAGTTTAACTTATACGTTCAAAACAAAACAGGCATGATTACAGATTATAAACATTCTGTACAAACAAGCACTGAAAAATTATTTAACAAGCATTAGGTAATATAAAAGCGTCGTATATATTCAGAGCGGTCAGGGAGGGATAAAACTGAGAATCTGTGGTCAGGGAAGGTGAAAAACTATGTTTTTTGCTACAGTAAATTGCGTTAATCAAACATGTTATGTCAAAATCGTTTGAAACTACAGTAACTACTCTATCACACCCGGGCGTGGGGGTTGGGGGCAGGGAACGACCGAAGCTTCGGCTTCGGCCGAAGGTGGGGTGTTTTGCTGGCTTCGGCCTAAGCAAACAGAAAAAAGGCCGAAGGCCGAAGCAAAGGAAAAAAGGCCGAAGGCCGAAGCTTTTTTTCAGGGCAATTTTTTATTCGCATTAAAATTTAGACAATGTGCAATATAACTAACCCCAGGCGACGCCATTCAGCTCAATTTATCTTCTAGTCACCTCAAATTTTGTTAAAAATATGCTCACAACAGTAACTTTGACTATATAAACAGCAAGCAACCATGTACTAATAACGAAAGCTGACTCATCTAAGCATTGTATCTGCTCCGCATCTGTTTCCATTTTTAAAAAAGTTTGACTATGAATGAATCACTAGCGATCGCGAAAATGATGAAACACTTAAGGGAAGAGCCACACCTTTACTCCTACATGTCTCACATTTGAAGGCATGTCTCTGTTTACTCGAAATTCCAACGCCATCTTTGTACTTGTTGTATATCGTGTGTCTAGTGTGTACCAGTTTTTATTTTAACAATGTCCGTTTGTACTAGGGATGCACCGGGGCCAGGCCCCGGCCCCGGTGCCAAAATACGCAACTTTCAGCCTATTATTTAGAATTATCTCAACGTTTTTTGTTCGGATTTTGGCGATATTTTGAGGAAAAATCGTGCATAATCGCCTGTACATATCATTCATGTATAACAAAACATTTACTGATTTCGGCGCGTAGCGCCTAAAATTTTTGCGAATTCCAGACCTTTTTTGCAATTTTTGTCTTCCCAAAAATCTTTGTAAATGTACAGAGACAGTCCCAATAAATCTTTGTACAATGGGAAAAATCTTTGCCGAGTACAAAAAACACTGTTGTGTACCATTCTCTTTTGTATTAAATAACTGTCCATGGTCGACGTGTTATTTTTCTTAAATTTCTGTATCTAATAACGGGAAGAAATCTCTATTTGCCTTTATGCCTACCTTCTACAAATTTAAGTATCAGCAGGAAAATTAGGAATTAATCAATTGTTTTTATAATTCTCAGGAATTCCAGGCTTTATTCCTAATAATACATTATATTTTTATTTATTCAGGATAGTGAATCTGATGATCATCAATACGTATTAGCTGCTGATATACATGAAATGTCTAATAATGAAATCAGTGCTGATGAAGAGAATTAATTGCGCTTTTGAATAAAATTTTTGCAATGAATGACACGGTTTTATTACTTCATATTTACTCCTGGAACATAATCAAGCTTAACTTTCATATTTATGACTCAATTCGCAATTCATTCTTCATACTAATCAGAATTAGACTGGAGAATTTATACAGATTCGGCCTTCGGCCTTCGGCCGAAGCTTCGGCGAAGCAAGAGCTGGCCGAAGCTTCGGCTTCGGCCGAAGCAAAATTTTGGAGCTTCGGTCGTTCACTGGTTGGGGGCATGCACCCCCGAGAAACCAAAATACCCCACAGAATTCAATTTTTAAATATTTTTCGTTTTTTTTTCGCTATTTTTTATGCCAATGGATAGTGCTCGATGAGAAACGTTGAAAAATGGTGTCTTTTCGCCATACCACCATTTTTAAGGCCATTTTTTGACCTTTGAAAAATCTTGCACCCCCAAATTTTTGATGCTGCCCACGCATGTACTCTAAACGTAAATCGCTCGATAGTACCTTCTAGACCCTTCAGAGGAGAGGGTCATCCATCATACCTTTAATTTCCTCACCCTATGCGCATGCATGAATAGCAGAGCAGGTAAAAAGTTAGCAGGGGTGAACAATAGCATCTCTTTGCAAAAATAAGTCATGCCCGATTAAAACCCGACTAATTAACTAGACCTTTAGTTTATTTCACGAAACCATGTGCATGGATATCAATTTTCAGCGATCTATCAAGCAGCTACAAACGTGGTTTCTACGCAGCTTACTGTAATACAATTTTGCGCAGTGAAACTTCATATGCTTATCAATCGCTATGCACATTATCACGATCGCTGCTTCAGTTTAGACCGCTTTTGTAATCAATTTACATCGACTCAAGAATTGTGATCCATGCACAAGGTTTCATAAACAGACTATAAACGGAAAATCCCTATAACGCTAAAAAACTTAGAGAGTGGATCGAAAAAGGAGTGTCAAAATAAGTTCGAGGGATAAGGAACGAATTATTCCATATGGAGAACATCCTTGTGCGGGCAGTGCGAACCTTCATGTTCCTCAAAAAGTAAATAACTACGTCGCTAGTGAATTTTTAACGGATTTTTAGAACAACTACTTCTCGCCGCGTTTTCTACCTGCAAGTGGAATATCGTTTTTTCAAGATATTTATCGTTGAGAGCTGAACATTCTCAGCACTTTAAATATTATGTCTCATGCCCGAAGAAAAAATTGTTCAATAAAAAAACGAGCACTTAAATTGAAATCTAAGTATGAACAATAATGTCCATTTTGTAACAAAAGAAATATGCGACAATAAACATTGAGAACAGGAAGCAATGCCCTCTATGTATTTCCAATGTCAACGGCATGCAGGCACGTAGCTGGTCGTCCTATGTTGGGAGGGACCAACACAAATTATTTGGGGGGACTAAACCAAAAAAAAGCATAAAATAACGTGTAAAAAGTCTTAATTTTCAGATTTTTCTGAATTTTGGGGGTTTCGGACCCCCCCACTCCCCCAGAGATATGTGCCTGACCACATGTATTGAAAATTGGCCTGGTCTTAACGACTGTTTGATAAAAAAAATTGGACGCGAAGCAGAATTCAATCAATAAACAGTTGACTGAATAATGAAGAAATTTCGTTGTACTTGATTTACGAAATTGTTTTTGTTAGCGAACATAACATTACTAGCAAAGAAAAATGCTCCGATGGAACAAGAAAGATGAATATACTTGGAATGGTGGGATTATTAAGGATGTAAAAAGGAGGTCTGATTTTTAGCAGATTTTGCGACTTTAGGTAGATTTTTCCTAGTCCCCTCCTTTTACATCCTTAATAATCCACAATTCCAAGTATATTCATCTTTTTTGTTCCATCGGAGCATTTGTTGCTAGTACCTTACTTTTAATTAGCATGATTTGAGTACATCAGTCAGAAAACACATACAGTAACATGCCACAATAATGACAGCAGTCCAAGAACGCGGAAAACAATATTGTTCTTAACATCAGCATTATCCCTTTTAAACAAGACAACCTTACATTAGTTTAACAGATCAAAATTTTTCAGTATTAACTTTGCGCAAATATCAAGTGTAAGGAACACTAACGCTCAGATTTAGAAGTAAAATAAATTTGTAGTATAAAGTATATTTTAACAACAAATGAATAGTGCAAACTTTACACAACTACTACGTGTAGAGGAAACAACAGTCAGATTCCCGATTCTGATTTTACGTAGAACATTTTGAAAAAAAAAATTAAGCTTCCGCAAGGCTCTAGAACTAAAGTTTATATGCAATGTTAACTTTACACAACCACAGAGTGTAAAGGAAATTTCAGTCGGATTCGTAATTCTGATATTACTCTGATATTGCGATCAACATTTATTAAAAAAAATAAGTCTACACAATGGCCCGAGGACAAATAAATATCAGATGTAAACCACTTTACACCACTGTTGAGTGCAAACAAACTGGCGTGTCACATTCATACGTGGGCAGCAAGGAAATTCTGGGGAGGGGTGCAAGATTTTTTTGAAGGTCGAAAAATGGCCTTAAAAATGGTGGTATGGCGATGAAAACACCATTTTTCGACGTTTCTCATCAAGCACTATCCATTGGCATCAAAAAATTGCGAAAAAAACGAAAAAAAATTTCAAAAATTGAATTCTGGGGGGTATTTTGATTTCTGGGGGGGGGGTATTTTGGTTTCTGGGGGGTGCATACCCCCAAACCCCACGCCCAGGTGTGGTCACATTTGGTATCTGGTTCATTTTTAGACTTGGGATTATTTCCAGACTCAGAACCCAGAACTTGGCAGAAAAAAACGAGACAGAAACACGTTTAAGTCCCCCATTTTTTTAACTTTACACCTCTCGAAAAAGCTAAATATTGCTGTGACGCGTACCCCTTAGAAAGTACTTAATTTTTATCCTATCCGACCTTGCCCGGCTTCTGAACAGAGAAAGTGGCGAACAAAAAAATGGACAAACACGTATTTTCCACTGTCCACCACATTGTAAACTTTAAAAATCTGAACCTAACGCCACATTAAGTTTAAATGATTTCGGTACGGGCTAGTTTGTAGCCCTTTAATTGTAGTACGTTTGCATTTGCCAAACTTATGCTACGCAAAATATTTGATATGATTTACCAATCAAAGTACGAGAAAAAACCTGTTTTTTCGCCCATTTTACACCTCAGATTTCGAACATTACACCCCCATAAACAACTCTACGTTTTTTTGAACGCGGCTTGCTTCAACGTGTAGCCCTAAAAAGTTACTTTATTTCTGTTTTATTTAATTCATCCCAACTCATAACCGAAAAAGTTGGCAGAGAAATCATGGACAAAATCTGTTTCTTACTCATCCACTAGAGTGTAAAGTTTAAACCCCTGGTACTGTGTTGTATTGATTGTAGAAAAGGTTGCTGGTAAGCATAAGATAGCCCTTGATCCATAGTACCAATCAGAAAAAATTTCTTTAAACTCATAACCGGAGTTGTTGGCAGACATAAACAAGTCGAAAACTCGACCAAAATGTCTTTTCACCCCCAGATTTTCGCACTCTTTACACTCCCATTCGAGAACTAAGGCGAAATTCAAAAAATAAAAAGTGCCATCTGCAGAACCTAAATAGATGAATAAGTCAAATGAAGTGCATGGTTTTGCCAAAAGAATTAAAAAATGAAAAAGTCAGTATTCAGAAGATTTGAAACCATTAGTCTTTTTAAATCCGCATGCGAGAACGGATGCGTCAGCCTCTGCACCAACTCAACATATCGCCGGATTTTAATACTTAGTTAATCATTGAAAAAAGTCATCATTCTACTGAAGTGTAAGAATAGTGCATTCATGATAATCAAAATAATTTTTTATTAAAGACGAGTCAAAAACCTCTGAAATAAGAAAAATCTGATCAAACAATATGCAATACGGAGTTACCTATCGGCATTAGAAAATAGATGTATAATTCAAAGTTCACCTCTTCATACCTCAACAAACAGTGGCTGTAGAAAAGTTTAAAGGTCAGATTCGTTATTCTGACCTTACGGAGAACATTTTCTAAAACAAATTCATCATCCACGAAGCTCTGAGCGGAAAAATTTTTTCAGTGTAAAGTTTACACCTGCACTAATAATGCAATATTTATTGTAAAGAAACAAAATAAATTTTGATGTGTAGCGCTCAGGACGAGGCCCATTTTAAAGATTATTACTACGTTCTGTCTACTAAGTGGAGAATATGACAGGAAACAAATATTGTTTGTCCCAGACTCTTTACAATAAACCGCCTCTAAATTTGAAAATATTACTTTGAAAAAAATAAAAAGGCACCCCTAGATTTTATAACTGTCTACCTTCTGAAACCAATTAGGCTGCATAGAATGTAAAACTGAGTTAGATATGCTTTTGCACATGAAAACAGTAAAAAAACCGTCTAATTTACACTCCTGTGCAACAAATAATGAATGTAAAGAAATTTTAAGACCAGATTCGTAACCTACTAATCAGGGAAAACATTTTAAAAAAATGGCCCTCCGCAGATCATTTGAAAATTTGGTGTAAACTTTACACACTCGCGACTAGCTCGGTATTGAGAGTAAACAAAAAAAGGGGGTATTAAAGTTTTTTTATTATTTTTATTATTATTTTTTATTTTTATTTTTTTATTAAAAGAAACCGCACCTCTCAGATGTGTGCCGTTATAGCTGTGAGCAGAGGCGTAGCCAGGATTTCGATTCGGGGGGGGGCATAAACAAAACTTTTTTAAGACTACATTTGCATTGAATGCCAGTAACGTTATGTATAGTAAAACTGAGTTCTTCGACCTTTAGTAGTGTAGTCCAGTGTTTTTTTGTACAAGGTTCGTTGGTACATGTACAAAGATGGTCCCCAAAAGTCTTTGTACATTTTTAAGACATAAATTTTTGCGTACTATAATATGGTACGGTAGCGATTTTAGTGTGGTAAAAACAGTTGTTCGACTTTTGGTAGTGCATTTTAGCTAATTTCTGGGTGTCCAAGGCAAAAATCACTAATAATCGTGTTAAAACGACGCAAAGCGAAAAATTTGACATTTTTCCTTTTGAAATGCAATTTTTGCCAGTATAAAGATATATAGAACACACAATTACTCATTTCGGCGCGAAGCGCCAAAACTTTTACGAATTTTAGACCTTTTTTGCAATTTTTGTCTTCCCAAAACTCTTTGTACCTGTACAAAGACGGTCCCGAAAAGTCTTTGTACATCGGTAAAAATCTTTGCCGAATATAGAAAAAAACACTAATGTAGCCAGCCTAGCTAATTTAAGGGTTTCTAACGCTCAAAAATACAAAAAGTGTAAAGCGGCTCTAAGTGCCGAAAATTTTTGGAATTTCTACCGTTTTCATGTAGAATTTACGGCCTTTCTATTGACAAACATTTCGGAATTTATAAGTGGCGCAAAGTGCCGAGAAATTTAGTCATTTTTAGCGCCCTTAACATTTTACCTGTTTCAAACCTATTTCGGATCGAATCGCAACCTTAGAATTTGCTGGCACTATTCCGACTGTCGTGATTGGAATATATGCTCCAACGGAAATGAGCGACGACGTTGATAAGGACTTGTTTTATGAAAATCTACAACAGACATTGGATTCATTTCAAGATGGAAATAATTTAATTATTCTTTGTGGGGACCTGAATGCGCAAACCGGCGTAAATCGTCTTGGATGGGAGAAAACTCTTGGCCCCTTTGGATGCGGCAGCCTCAATGACAACGGTCTGCGCCTGTTATCATTTGCAAACTTCAATAGAATGGTAGTGTGCAACACGTGGTTCCAACACCCAATCCATCACAGGCAGGCACACTTGGTTTTCGAATAACAAAAGAGATAAAAGTATGCTCGACTACTTCCTGGTGCATAAACGGTTCCACAGTGCTATCCATGATGTTCGGGCAATGCGCGGAGCCTTGATAGGATCGGATCACCACCTGGTCAGGGCTAAATTCCGACTGCACCTGAAGGTACACAACAATATTCGCCCCACAGCTACCCTCGATTACACGCACTTATCCGATCCCAACAGTCAGGCCAAATTTCAACTTCTTTTACAAAATAAATTCTCCCCACTGTTAGCCGACAATGTTGATGAAAACTGGAACTCAACAAAAAACGCCATTATCGACTCACTCAATGAAATCTGTCCCGAAAAACGACGAAAAATAAAACCTTGGATCTCAGATGATACCCTAAAACTAGTTGAAGAACGCGCAAAAATGAAGAATATCAATCACAAGCTGTACCTTTTCCTCAATAGACAAATTAAACGGCAGCTTAAGTCGGATAAGGACGCCTGGTGGAATGTGAAAGCCCAAGAAATTGAAATAGCTAGCAAGAACCATGATTCGCGCTTACTTTACAGCATCCTGCGAAGTTGTAATGGAAAGTTTAAAGCAACGAGTTCGAACCTCAAAGATCACCATGGCAAACCCATCAAATCACTAATGGGTAAACTAGATAGATGGAAAGAACATTTTAGCCAATTGCTGAACCGCCCACACCCCACGCGCCTAGACCAAAGGCTGATGGAGAACGTGGATCTGCAATTTTCAAGCACAATTAATGATCGTCCTCCAACTGAGGAGGAAATCAGAATAGCAATAAAAGACTCAAGAACCGGAAGGCACCAGGTGTGGACAACATCCCTGCTGAAGCTCTAAAAGCTGGAGGAGAGGCAATAGTCAAACAACTAAAAGGCGTATACTCGACCATCTGGAACAAAGGTACAGTGCCTCAAGACTTTAAGGACTCAATTATCGTACCAATTCACAAAAAGGGAGACTCAGCAATCTGCAAAAACTATAGAGGAATAAGCCTGTTAGCAACATCTGGAAAACTTTTGACCTCTATAATCCGATCCAGACTACTCAGCGTAAGAGAAACTAACTGCAGGGAAGAGTAGGCTGGTTTCAGGCCTGGAAGAGGTTGCACGGACCAAATATTCACGCTTGAGCAACTAGCCGAATCACGCCTATGCTGTAAAAAGGACACATTCTTGGTATTTGTGGATTTTGCATGCGCATTCGATAGTATAGACCATTCGTCCTTATGGTGCGCCCTCAAAAATAAATCAATCCGCATACAACACTCAGTATTCTCAAGGCCTTCTACGATGGTGGAATGAGCAGGGCTAAATATTTGGGAAATGTGTCCTCACCATTCTCAATTACCACTGGCGTTAAACAGGGATGCATTATTTCGCCTATGTTGTTCAACGTGACTATGGACTGGATCCTTAGAAAAACTTTCGACGATATGCCGGGTGTACAAGTTGGAGCTGATTTGTACCTCACTGATTTAGTATACGCCGACGACATTGTATTTTTTGCCGAAACAGCTCGAGCCGCACAAAATACCTTAAATGAGTTACAAGTTAATGCCAACAAACTCGGCCTGACAATAAACGGCGAAAAAATTAATTTATTCTCACGGGCTCACAACCATAGGTGGGCAGCTTCGAAATTCTGGGGGGGGTGAAAAAATTTCTGGGGGGGGTGAAAAAATTTTTAAAGGTCAAAAAATGGTTTTAAAAGTGGTCGTATGGCAAAAAAACACCATTTTTCGACGTTTCTCATCAAGCTCTATCCAATGGCATCAAAAAATTGCTAAAAAAGCAAAAAAATCTTTTTCTGGGGGGTATTTTGATTTCTGGGGGGGGTATTTAAACTTCTGGGGGGTGCATACCCCCAAACCCCCACGCTAATGTGTGCTCACAACCGGCCATATTACAACTTGATGGCAAACCAATCGAACGGGTAGATGCATTTAAGTATTTGGGATCGGTTATCGATAGTGGACAAATAGTGGCGACTAGCGACATCAAAAACTGCATTGGGAATGCCATGTCAGCATTCACTTAACTAAAGAAGTGTTTGTGGAACCAAAAAGACATTGCCATCACAACAAAAATGAGAATTTTTAATGCTTCCATCCGGACAATCTTGATGTACGGCTCTGAGTCGTGGACCCTGCTTAAAAGCAATATGCACCTATTAGAACGTTTCCAACTTCGATGCCTTTGAAGCATTTTGCACATAAACCTACGAGACCGATGGGAGAATGAAACCGTGCTGCAGGTATGTAAAAACCGAATTAGTGTCGAACTCTATTTAAAGCAACAGCGGCTCAGGTGGTTTGGACATGTCTGCCGCATGGACAACAACCGACTACCCTACCAGTTAATTAACTCCAAACGGCCCACGGGGTGGAAAATTACTCGAGACGCCCCAAAGAAAACATGGTTGACACAAGTGGCGCAAGATGTTCAGCCACTCCACTTCTCAATCATTGACGCCCAACAAGCAGCCTTGAACCGCGATCAATGGCGTGCCGTAATCCGTGATACACTGCCTCTTGGCCGCCACAGCTCAACGGTCGTTTCGTTGCCCTACCAACGTCATTGGAGCTTATGGCGCTTAAGTCAAGTAAGTCAAGTCAGAGGTGAATACTAATAGTTTGACAGAGCAGAAAATTATCAAATTTGTAAAAAAACAATTTTGACAGTTCAAGCTTCTAACAAAAAAACTGCGAATTACTAACTTTGTCTGCAGATATTGTGAGTGATTCAGGCTTTTAAGCGCAAATGCTGGAGCTTTACAAAAAGAAAGAACAGTAACTGGCGGCGCAATGCGCCGGAAAATTTTGACGTTTTTGCACTTTAAACTCAATTTATATCGCTTAAATCATACAAAAAAGACAAATTAATGCCGGCGCGAAACGGCGAAAATTTTTAGAAATTCCTAACTCTTTTACCTGGCTTGTTCTCCCTAAAATCTCGTTGCACATGTACAAGCGAGATTTTACGGTTGCAGGGGTCTGGGATGGCGCGCTCAAGCGTTCCCAGCGGGGTCGGGGCAGAGTGCCGGAAAATTTTGTAAAAAAGTATTTTAATGTTAAATAGTAACGTTAAAATTTTCGCAAAATCGGCCAAATCTCGGTTCTGAATCAAGCAAGCCCAAAAACACTTGAAATTGATGAACTTCTACATTGCACAAAACTTCTGAGCTGAAATGCGTTTTTTGACCTCTGCAATTACATAGCGCAGCAACGGGTCGCTGCCAATAAGATATAGAAAAATGTATCAATGAAAATTTTGTTCTTACCGTTTTCAGGCCCATTTGTGGCCTTCTTATTAACAAGATGAAGTTCAGAAAACAGGGAATGCGCAAAAACATAAGAAAATTTGGCCATTCCTTTCATTTAAAATGGGATTATGTGTCCTTGTATAGAAAGACAAACAAAGCAAAGAATAGACAAACTGGTTCACAAAAGACAAACAAAGCAGAGAATAGACAAACTGGTACACAATCATTTTGCACTTTTACTATTAGGCTCAACAAGCATGCGCAGTTTCAATCAACGAACAAATGGTACATTAAATTACTAAATTGATGTGAAGTGCTGGATTATGTTAGCTGATTCAAGCCTTTGAATTCATTGGATCTGTATAGCAATAAATAATAATGACTCGGAGCGAAGCGCTGGAAAATTTTGACGTTTTTGCCTTTTTGAACTCAGTTTTCTGGACACACATTATTGCAACAGACAAATCAACAATATTTCTGAAAAAATTTCGGGGGGGGGCATGTGATGTGCCCCCAATTCCCTCTGGCTACGCCTATGGCTGTGAGAGGGGACATATGTTTGGGGTACCCAAATATATTATAGTACGCGCTAACACGCTACCTATGATGTATTCTAACCTTGGTGACGAAGACTGGCTTTTCTTGCCCCAAGCGATGACAACGGTCAAAACATTGTTCCTCAGCTGCCGGGTTCCAAGCCTAGAAAATAATTTAAAAATATTTCATGTTTACTTCGTTTCGTACACTTTCTTTAAAGCAGAGTTCCGAATGCAGAGAAATGCTTTTAAGTAGTGCACGCCAGGGTAGCTAAAATGCTTATTTCAAGAGTCTACCAATTACACGTTTATCTGAGGGTATTAGGGATCCCCACCACACGTGGGCTTGAGGAGGTTTGTGGGTTATGCACCCCAGAAGTTGAAATACCCCCAGAAATCAAAATACCCCAACCACTTTTAAGACCATTTTTTTGACCTTTGAAAATTTTTCCACCCCCATCCAGAATTTCGGTGCTGCCCACCTATGATCCCCAACCGACGTTGAATCGTTGCCCACCCCGCAAGTCAGAAAGTTTCTGACCCTCACCCAATTTAAAGAATTTTGTTTGAAAAAACATGCGTTTTTTGACTATATGATAGGCACGTTTTTGCTATTTTTAGGTCGAAAATCGGAGATCATTTACCCCATTCCTATTAAATAAAATGGCCGGGATCCCCAAACAAAATTTCAGGCCATTAGAGTATGTAAGCGTACGCTTACAGTATATAACGTAGGGTACATCACAAATATGCATTCTTACAGGCTCCATCAAAAACACGTAATTGGCAGCCATTAAATTCAGGCCCACGCCGCCGGCTTTCAAAGAAAGCAGCAATACAGTTGGGGAGTTCTTTTTAGTCGACGTAAAGTTCTGCACTACTTCGCAACGTTCAACGCTACTCAACGTTCCATCCAAACGAGCAAACGAAAATTGCTCCCGCCTGTAAAAGTTTTACAAATAAAAAATCGCAGATCCGTACAAGTAAAAACGTAATCCTTATAGAAGAGCATAGTCGAAGGAATTTTCCCAAATTATCAATAATTCAACCATAGCACGTATGTAACTGGCTTTTGTGCTTACATGTTCAAGTCACATTGCTCCCTCCCAAAGCACGAATGGAATGGTCGCCTCCAAACACGGGCAGCAACGAAATTCTGGGGAGGGGCGCATTGAGCGTATGACGTCATGACAACCAAACCAAAGAAGGAAACTTAATTTGTGTAACTAAGTTGTCATTTGAAGAAAAAATCCGATTTTTTAATTCAATTTTCCATGTGTATATATATTTAGCTTGATAAGTGAGGCTGATCGACTTTAGCCTTTAATGAAAAAAACAAAAGAAATGTGTACATAAAACAATTTATACGAGGACTAAGATACGGCTCTACCAGTCGATCGCTTCGATTAAATTACTCGTAAAATGTCTGGCAGCAGCACACTCGAGTAGGTACATGTACAGACGAATGCAATCTTAAGAACATAAAGTGGTTTTTTAGAGGGCAAATTTGCAATGGATAATGAATATAAGCTACGTTCTAATTATTCGGCCGCCATACGAATATGGTAGAGATGTACCGGGACCGCGTTTTTTACGGGACCGGAGTCTAGACTCCGGCTTCGAGGCCTAGAAACATCATATAATGACTATATGACATCCCTGCGCTGACATTTATTATGCAATGCACGCGCCCAGCTCTTGTACACCGAATACGTAATGTAATCATTATGCATTGTAGCGCCTTTATTCAGGGCAAGATCATCTTCATAAGAAAAATTGATAAATACTTGTAAATTATTTATTGTAGATTTCTTTTATCTTTTTAACTAAGCAAGTGAAGCCATTGCAATTAAACGCATGCAAACAAGAATTTATTGACGCATTTATGCATGGGAACTATTCCATTTTCATTTCAGACGGGGTTTTATACAGTGAGAAGATATACAGTGAACTGTTACTGCATCTGCTAGAGCTGCAAGCAGTTATATCCATGACGTGGGCAGCACCGTAGACGCACAAGGTCAAAGTGACCAGAGATGGTTGAAATCGCGAACAAGTGGTCAGAAAAGGGTGAAATTCGATTTTTACAATAGTAAATTGTGCTTATCAGCATATCAGTCAATTCAGGCTAGAAATGCCTGAAAATACAATATTTTGGCCGAAAGCACTTGACAACAGTATATAACTTTCTGACCTTCAGCGGGGGGATGATAGCCCTCTCACCTCTCCCTATGTATGTGCATGCATGGGCAGCACCAAAATTCTGATGGGGTCAGGATAGGGTAAATCTCCAAAAGTTTTACTAAAAATAGAATTTTGGGGAGTCAAAAGCATAGGTGGGCAGCAACAAAAATTCTGGGGGGGGGGGTGGTGCAAGATTTTTCAAAGGTAAAAAATTGGCCTCAAAAATGGTGGTATGACGAAAAACACTATTTTTCGACGTTTCTCATCGAGCACTATCCATTGGCATCAAAAAATTGCGAAAAAACAAAAAAAATTTCGAAAATTAAATTCTAGGGGGTATTTTGGTTTATGGGAGGGGGGTATTCGGCCTTCTAAGGGGTGCATACCCCTTAAACTCTCCCATACGCCCACGTATGGTCTACAGTAATCTGCGGGGGTATTTCAACTTCTGGGGGCAGTGCTTTATTTGTACAAGGTCCATTTGTATATGTACAAAGATGGTTCCTAAAAGTCTTTGTACATTTTAAACATGTTACAAATTTTTGGGTACTATAATATGGTACAGTAGCGATTTTAGTGTGGTAAAAACAGAGTTGTTCGACTTTTGGTAGTGTATTTTAGCTAATTTCTGGGTCTGTGATGGCAAAAATCACTAAGAATCGTCTTAAAACGGCGCGAAGCGCCGAGACTTTTTGCGAATTTCAGACTTTCTTTGCAATTTTTGTCTTCCCAAAAATCTTTGTACATGAACAAAGACGGTCCCGAAAAGTCTTTGTACATCGGGAAAAATCTTTGCCAAGTACAAAAAAAACAGTGCTGGGGGGTAGAACCCCCCAACCCTCACGCCCATGAATGATTATGTCTGTGGGGGTTTATGAGAAAGAGCGAATTTTCTACGATAACATGATATCATTAAGGCCAGAAACGGACAAAACTCGAAGTTTTTACGCGAAAATGATTGAAACCGACCTACTTGTTAAAACCTTCCTTTTCCTTTTCCTAGAATCATTTCGGCTTGAAAAAGCTCTACGATCCCTAGACCAGATTGACCCCAAACCGCTAATACTATACAAGTGCAACTGTGAATGATTGTCTTTTGTAGGTGTAAACTTTCGGAAAAATTTTTTAAAACTTTTTTTCACTTGATTGATTACACTAAGTATGAATTAAATCAGTTTACTGTCTCACAAGAAATAAATACGCTTAGCTTGTTGACATCTATAGCGAAATAAAACTGTGACTTATTTAAAGTAAGCATGTATGTACCTCAGTTTCCGTTCATTACTTGAGTATTGAGCTTACTTAATTCAATCAATCAATGCAACGATTTTGCATCTGACAAAAATATCAAATTTCTCAGGCCCCGGTATAGCTCTAGTATATGTATAGTATGAATGAGAATTCTAGGGGATTGAGAAAATATTATTAAAAACGAAATGTAAAAGTGAAAAACTTGACGCTTATGACGAAGCTTTCTTTCTAGGGCATAAAACATAAAATACTAAAGAAAATTTGATTAAATTTACCAAAATTTAGTCCAAAAGTCCAAAAATAAATTGATACTATTGAGTCAGAAATGGCAAAAAATACATATGTTTAAAACAGTTCATTTCCTCAAGTTTCCTGAAAATGGAAATACTGGAGATACGCAGGTTTTTGCGACGGAGGGGCAGCCATTCTGGCGATCAAACAATACGTCTCTTTGTCAAATCAATTTATAAAAAAAGATGAAACATCTAAAAAACATACGTCAATGGAGTTTCGATGAGATCCAAGAATGAAGTAAACTGCGACACTATTAAACTCTTAGCCGTTGGATCTCGCTGACGTAGCGCAAGTAGATGCGACATTAATGCGTCAATCTGTAAAATTAAGTGTGTTTTGATCATAAAAAATATAACCTTAAAATTCGCTGATGGAGTTAAGAATGGACGCAAACCAACAACAGCCATCATAAAAATACATCCTAAATTTAGACATTCTTTTTTACGACCTTAGTAATAAATGGTAATTTTAAGCTTTCATAAAAATGCCCTCTTTCTGAGGCAGAGATTCGAGTCATAAAATATATTTTCAACAAATTTTCATGTCCTAGAAATTTTAATAGTTTTTGTGCTTTTGATCATCAAAATATAATTTGAAAATTTGCTGATGAATTTAAAAATAATCGAAACATGTTAAATTTACAGAGATTTGCTTCTTAATTTTTTGTTTAATATAATGAGTTTTTCTAAAATTTTTCATGTCTTAGAAATTAGGAAAAGTTATCAATGCATATAAAAGTCAGATAAAATCTGCAAAAAACTAGCTGATTTCACAAAACAGAACAAAATAAATGTATTTTGTAATATGCATGAAATAGAAAGAAAAATAAACATTATGAATAGCTCAAACTACGCACATATGTAGTAGAAACGTAATACGTTAAGGAAACTATGGACATAATTTAGATTTTCGGAGCATCAACATTTAAGTGTTAGGCATTCCTAAAACGAACACACAAAACTAGCCTTTCAAGTTTTATAGTCGGCTGATTACGTGGGTAAAAAAGAGAAACAAAGCGACGCAGAGGTCAAGCGACTGAGTCAAATAAAAACTCGTGTTCACTGTGGTTCGTATCAGAACCATTTTAGAATAGGCCAATTGTCTTTAAACGCAATTATGCTATTAACAGCTTAAAAGCACCTTATTACACATCAGAATACGCTTCTAACATACGCTAAGGCAAATTTTAACAATAATTTAAAATAATTTCTGCATCATTCCATAAAAAGCCAGTAAAAACATACTTTGCAAGCTGACTAGTGACAATCGTATATGATTTGAGTGGTTTCAGCTCGCCAGAAAAATTTTCGCCCACAGCGAAAAATTTTTCACCCCTGCAAAATTGACGATTTTTCAAAAGTTTCTTAAATTTCCCTGAAAATACGCAGAAAAAGTGTTTTTTAAGCGTTTTTAGCTAATAATGTATTTGCTCCAAAGTATCAAATTTTAGGCGTTTTGCGCCATATAACTCATGTTTTAACCTATACACTGTTCAATTTGTTTGACTTTTTTAATTTTTTCAAAATTTTTTTCCATGTTTTTATGCTCAAGAAAGATAGAGTATCGTCAAAACGCCAAAAAACGATCTTTTTCACGCGTACCCACCATTTTAAAGCCCAAAAGGGCACATTAAGATTTCACCCCAGCTCCCGAAAATTCCCGAGCTGTGCATGTCTGGTGACAATTCAAATTGATAACGACGATAAGAGTAAGACTAATTAACATTAATTATAGTCAATCTTAACACTGCTTTGCCATTCATTCGCGTCAATGTTCAATTTATTTTCCGGCTCGTCGGAAGTTTCTTTTGGAACAGCAATCAATTTATTTTCGGAAAATTCCCTGCGACACAAGGGGCACAACACCGGTGATTTTTTATCCTATCATCAAATAAACGGGAAATGAATAACTATAGTGAATTTAGAGCAAGCAATGGACATGATCATGCATGGGCACAGGGTCAATACAGGGTCAAGTGACTTGACCCTGGCGGCTGAGCAACCCCGGCAACCCCGCAGGGGAAACTGAACTAACCTTGCAAGAGTTTTGAGCATTTTTTGGAGTATAAATAAGGCAAAATCAAGGCCGAAAATGGATGATGATTGAAAATTTTCTTCAAAAAGCTTCGAATTGACCAGAAACTCCCTTTCATACCTCCTTATGCCCTTGTGAAAAAATATAGTCAAAGCATGAGTATACGGCACGCAGCGTCAAAATTTTGACATTTTTGAGCAAATAAATAGCTACAAACGTTTGAAAAAGTACCTTTTCTGCGAATTTTTCGGAAATTTTCGGAAACTTTAAAAAAATCACGAATTCTGGGGACGGGTGAAAAAAATTTTTGAGAGGCAGGAATAAAATTTTCTGGGTGGGGGAGGGTTGAAACCCATCAAGATAGTGTATGCTTAAATCACTCTTTCACTCATGTTTAGCCCTAAATCGGGATGGCTCTCGGCTGACCAAACTGCACGCAGTGATTCTATTTTTGACGGAGCTCAAGAATCAAGGAGTCAAATGTCGGAGAAGCGTTGGGGTCTAGGGGCTGGGCAAAATGAAGGCAATTTTAAGCGTTTTTCTTTTTCATTCATTTTTAGAAAGTTTTGAGATTTTCAGTGACCTCTCAATCTTACATATGTATTTAGGTATTTACAAAGAAAAACAAGCGTAAATTGAAAACTCGGTATGAAGCGTTGAAAAATTCTCAAATTTATTATGTGTAGGTCAAACACGAGCTTCCGATATAACAGACATTAAGAAAAAACAAAAAATTCAAAGCGAAACTCTTCACATTAAAAAACCTTATAAAAACCAAGTCAAAAATCCCACTTTGCTGCTGTTCACAACTTGCAAGATGCACGGTTTGCAGTAAATGTGCGCGCATTGAGTAATCACAGGCTCTTGTAAAGAATCTAAACAAATTGAGCATTGTTCATCAGACCCGGATCGCAAAATATCCCCTAGCAATTGAATCAATTCGCGATTTTGTTCTTCATCGGCTATGCCATTTTCCAGCAGCTTGACAGCTTCTAAGCGATATTACATATAAAGAAACAGTGTATCCATAACAGAAAGCCACGTCGGAAATTTTTATTAAATTACAAACCATCATTCTATCGATGAAAGACTTTTTAGCAAAAAAATTAAATGATTTTAAAACCTGAAACTTATGACTAATACGAGACAGGAGCATAAAAGTTAATACAATTAATAATTAAAATCAAGTAAAAATGCAATTTACATATTCAGGCGAAAAGTTTATAAATGAAACCGCAACAAAATTCGAGAAATTAAGCTCAATCAATTACTTACACTATATAACTTACGTCCTAGTTGCTTCGCTCTTTCCGCCGCATTTTTCACTAGAAAAGGATGACAACAAATTTGCCGTAAACGGAGCAGTATTGAAAGAACTTGAGCGTAATGGTGCAAAAGCGTTCCTTCCCGGATATACCTGAAAAAAGAGGCTAGCTTTAAGTAGCATATAATAGTGATATGATCGATCATTTGAAGGATAAGTAATTGAGTCAGAGATGCATTACGTGCGGAATTTCGCAGTATATGCAGACCCCAGAAGAAGCAAAAGAAAATTTTTCGGAGTATAGTGAGGCAAAATCAGAGCTAAAAATGGCTATGTGACTCGCTTCGAAGGATGAACCAAACGCTGACATAAGGAGCCGGACACGATAGCTGATGGGATATAAAACTTTTTGGAAAAGTGTTTGATATCGTCAACAATTAGTGAATAAAGATTGTTCCTACATATATAACATTAGCGTATATATGCAACAATTTTGAATTTATTACGATTTGTAACTCGACAAAGCTGCGTATTTTACACCCATTACTCCTCGTTGACCCTCAAACTAAATCATAAAATTTAATATGATTTACGCAGCTGAATTCGTGCTGGCAGCCGTAAAATCCCATTTGCAGGTCGAGTAAATGCCCTAGTTAGCAAATTGCTCCACTGTTCTGCTAGTCCTTCATCGGTTTGTGTAAACCATTTCAAAAAGGAGTTAATAGGCGGGAATTCTAGGAGGAAGTCCCAGTGAAAAAATTATGATCCACAAGATCGATAACGCGATATAAAATAAATATACAATGAAAATGCGCATCGATATATGCATTTTATATTTAGCAAAAAACTTGTTCTTGATTTACTGTTTAGTGCTCTAATTGCTTTAATTTTTTGCATTGACAAATTCTGCTCCGTTCTCACAAACTGACATTTTCCGGGGTAGAAACTTTCCGTCACCAGTAATTAATAAGGAACGCTGATTTTCTAGATTAAACAAAATTTGACTAGGAAATTCTTTCTCTCTATATTGCTGAAAGGGCGTGATTTATAGCAACTACTCGAAAACCTACCATCGCTTTTTTGCGGTAGAACCGTTTTAAAAAAAACACTTGGCTATGTATCTCCAAATTTTTGAATTTCGACAGTTTGACCTTGCGCACCTGTACCCTCTAAAAACTGCCGCGGACTCCAACTCAAAATTTACATATGACTGATGCTATCTCACTTGTTGACGATCAGCTTGCCCTCTTTATGCATAACGTCGTACAATTCACGTTCCTCTTTTGAAAACTCAATCGTTTCTAAGCAAACCGTTTTGGCAGGTAAATTGATCAACGGTTTACCGTCGACAATTTGATTTTTAGTTCTACGCATGGCCAAGCTTTGCATGAATCCTTTCAAGCGCCTACGACATACGCCAGGCTTTATTTATTAGAGCAAATTAGACAATAACAGACATGCATGCAACAGTGAGTCAAAAAATATTGACCCTTCTCGATTTTTTGGAAAAACTTGCGAGTCTGAGCTGTTTTTAGGTGTTTTTGACCGTTTTTGGCCAAAAATTGCAGGTCATTTACCCCCCCCCCTTGAAAATGGCCAAAGGACCCCTCCCGAAATTTCGAGCCGTTACACACATGTAACGGCTCGAAATTCCGGGAGGGGTCCGTGGCCATATTTAGGGAGGGGGATAAATGACCTACAATTTTTGGCCGAAACAGCCAAAAAAACACCTAAAAATGGCCAAAAATCGCAAGTTTTCCAAAAATCGGAAGGAAGGCATATATATATACTGATAATTGCTCAAAACTGTAAGGGAGGTCCCGGCCAGTTTAAGGCGGGCGGAGGAGAGGGGTAGATGACCACCAATGTTTGGTCAAAAAACGCCTTAAAACGGCCAAATAATTCGATTTTTTCCATAAATCAGGAGGGGTCAAAAATTTTCTGACTTCGGCAGGGGGGTGGGGGCACGACCGACTTTAAGTTAGAGGATCCACCCCATCTCCCTCTTACATGTATGGAGGGGTCAAAAATTTTCTGACTTTGGTAGGGGGATCCCCCATCCCCCAAAATTGGGAAAAATTTTTTCTTCCAAGAATTCCCCAATGGGAAAAATGGAAAATTGGCGAAGTGCGTCTGAAACACCGCCAAAACAGGTTTTTAGTGTAATTTTAAGCTAGTAAGCTCAAAATTTTCTGGCGCTTCGCGCTGGATTTATTGTTTATGTATAGTTTTGTTTTCTAAACCGCCGAAAATCGCTATTGAAAACATGCCAATTTTTTTCCGGCGCTCTGCGCCGGAATCATTGCTCAGCTATAATTTTTGCCTTCTAGCTCACTCAATCAGCTCAAATTTGAGTTATGACATGACAAACATGTAATTTTTCCGTCGCTCCGCGCCGTATCTATTGCTTATATGTTTTTGTCTTCTAGCCCGCTCAAATTTAAGCTTGACGTGCAGAACATGTCAATTTTTTCGGCGCTTCGCGCCGAATTATTTATTATCTGTATTGTTTTTCTCTGTAAAGCACAATGATTAAGTACAAAGGCGAGAGATAAGAAATAATTCGTCGATCAAAAGATATGAAATTAGCTTAAATGATAAATTCGCTGTGCATCAATATGAAATAAAGTGAATAAATTTCAAATTTTTTGAAATTTCTCTTCACCATCGTATAGAGCTCGCCAAGATAAGCTCAAAACTGCCTTCACTTTCGTCTATCTCATAATATTTCTCGAGAAATGTGGCCTCAAAAATTTACGCCCCCCCCGAAATAAAATCCTGGATACGGGCCTGCATGTACATGATAACAAAGCACATTGTCTGTTTGAATTGCTTTAAATTATTCATCCCCTAGCTTGAACATATTTAAATCTAGAATAAATGACGTTACTGCAGGGAAAACGTAAAAAATATTTATTATCGTGACTCGCTTGTCGGCTTTTGCTGTACGTTTTTTAATTTATTGGCTATAATTTTTCATTATTATTTTGTATTCCTAGTTATTGTCAAACGTATGCACAATCAAACATTTCAGTTCAGAATTATTAGAATGAATTATGAAGCTACTTTAGGTGCATACTTTGTCCGCGAATCGTATGACACAAATAGCGATTTTTAAGACTAGAAAATTTTTTGTATAATACAATAAAATAATATACGATTTGTGCAAGAATCAGTCCTGTTTAGTCTTTATTCATCTTTAAGCATATTCAACGTTATGCTTATTATACTTGCAAATAGGCCCTATTCCAGGATTTTATTTGGGGGGGAGTGAAAATTTTTGAGGCCAGCTCGAAATCCATTAGGAGATAGGCGAAAATAAATGCAGTTTTGAGCGTATCTCGGCGAGCTCTATATGATGGCGAAGAAAAATTTCAAGAAAATTTTTAAAAATTTTTCACCTTATTTCATACATACTGATACATATACAGCACATTTATCATTTAAGCTGATATCTCAACACTTAAGCGACGAATTATTTCTAATCTCTTGCCTTTGCATTTAATCATTGTGCTTTACAGAGAAAAACAATACACATAATAAATAATTCGGCGCGAAGCGCCAAAAAATTTGACATATTCTGCAAGTCAAGCTCAAATTTGTGCGATTTTGAGCGGACTCGAAGACAAAAAACATATAATCAGTAAATATGGCGCTAAGCGCCGAAAAAATTTCATGTTTACAGTGTCAAAGCTCAAATTTGAGCTGTTTTGAGTGAGCTAGAAGGCAAAAGCTATAGCTGATCAATGAATGCGCCGGAAAAAATGACATTCTTTTTATGTCTAACTCGAAGTTGAGCGATTTTTAGCGGTTTAGAGGACAAAACTATACAAAAACAATAAATATGGCGGGAAGCGCTGGAAAATTTTGAGTTTACTGGCTTCTCAAAAGTACGCTAAAAACCTGTTTTGGCGGTGTTTTCTACGCACTTCGCCAATTTTCCCATCGGGGGAACCTTGCAAAATTTTTTTCTATCTCGATGGGGAGGGGGCCGGCCCCTCGCCCCCTGATTACATGCCTGTTTGCAAATATCGCTATATTTAAGTAAATATAAGTCTGAATAATATGTATACGTCAAACGTACATAAACACAGGAGAAAGGAATATGATAAAAATTGTCTTTTACATACATGTTACCTACATATGGACATACAAACGTTGCTCATGTTATAAATCATCTTTTGAACCTACTGAAAGCCCTGCTTAGTACGCCTTGATATCGGTTTTTCGAATAATATTCGCCAATAAGTACGATCGTCTAAAGGTTGAACACGTAAAAACCTAACTAAACTCCACAGATCCAACAGCTTGTTTTGAATTGGCGTTCCTTAAAAAGAATTAAAACAGCAATATCGTACATGTATGCAGCATGAGGGTCCCCCACCCAAATCGACGTCACCCATCCAGATTGACAGAGATTTTTGGCTCCCACGAAAGCTAGCATATTTACGCCATTTTAACGAGCTTCGTTGAAATTTTTGGCTTAAATTGGAGGTCATTTACTTCTGTCCTAAAAATGGCCGGCTACCCCATTCCAAAATTTTAAACTGGGTTCCTTTCATTTTTCTCACTCCAAACAGCTTGAATTTGAGTAAGACATGGTGAATATGCCGAAATTTTCTGGCGTTTTCCGTAGAATTATATTTTCTTTAAAAACTTTTAAAACGAGTCGAGCCTGAGAATTTTAAGAGATAATTTCGTGTGACTATTGTACGATATTTTTTGTACGAAGTGGAAGTTTAACATTTTCTAAAAATTTATTCTCCTTTAGCTCCGTGTACCACTCCTAGAAACGCTCAAGATACCACTATCACTATTTTAACCTACGTATAAACATACGAATAGTTGTCGAGATATCTGACTTCAGAATTTTTTCCTTCAAATTCAGAAGACTACGTTCTCGCGACGAAATTTGAAGAATTAACAGTCCTTAAAATTTTCTTACATATGTGAGGATTGAGTTGCGTGTTATAACTAGAGACCGGACTTCGGTGTGCAGCACACAATGTTTTTTACTCGCCTGTATAGAGAAAAGCAAGAGAAGCATATAAAATACACTGTTTTTGAAGCGGGAAGCCTTAATTTTTGCCCACAATTGCACAAAATCAGGTACTTTTGCACTGTTTGCACACAATCCATGGTTTTTCAGAATTTCGCACACAAAAGCACCATTTTGATGTGCATGTTAGACATTTTATAGGTTTAGTGGCGATCCTGGCTTCGATGTGCCATTTTTTATCACCAAAACTATGCAAAAATCCGAGATTTTCCGACCGCCCTGACGGATGATGCAGTTGCTGTCAGCAAGGCAAAATATTTTATCGAAGACGAGGCGCTTAAAGATGAACTTTTCAACGTGGCAACGCTTGGATTTTAATGGATTCAATATAAAAATTAAAGACGCAGGGTTTGACAAAAGAAATGCAGTGGGAGAATTTTTCGGGTTCTTCAAAATATTTGGATGGATCTTTGTTGCAAAAATTCCATAGTAGTTTGAGCAAAAACCCATCCGTCAAACAATTTGTGATTGAAAAAGATCCAGACAAATGGTGGAACACTTTGTACACTTCCCTCGTGTCCATAGACGTGGACAGGCACGTAGCTGTGGGGGGAATGGGAGGTCCGAACCCCCAAAATTCAGAAAAAATCGGACTTTTTAAACGTTATTTTGTGCTATTTTTGGCCTTTTTGGGCTAAGTCCCCCCAAAATTTTTGTTGGCCTCCCAAAATAGGACGGCCAGCTACGTGCCTGGACGTGGAACGATCATTTTCACAGCACAAAGCGATTCTGTCTGATCGTCGTCAAAATTTAAGGTTTAAAAATATTGAAATGTATGCCGTAATCGCATTTAACAACTTTTTGTTTGAATAAACAGTGTTTATTGTTTATATAATCCATGCATTTTTGCACACAATTGCCCTATTTTGTGCACACACCTTGCACACAATCAACGAATTGTTTGCACACGAACATCCGGTCTCTAGTTATAACATAGGAAGTCGCCATACATGTGTTGTAGCCCAGCAATGCAAGACATACGACGTCGTCCTGTGTTACGACGAAAATAACTAAGTATTTAAGATCTTTAAGAGAACTCCAAGAACTCTTAATTGTTCAATTCCGTGGCAATAACAATGTAGGTAGGCACCTATATGTACAAAACTGCAGTTGTGACTGCTATCAAGCTTTAGTAAACATTACAATAATTTGAAGACGAAAGACATTATTAAAATTCGATTAGAACATAATCCAAGAGTAACTAAACTTTTAGAGATCTAAAATTTTACACACACACACACACGTACAAATAACGCACATATGCATATTAAAATCGCTCGTGATGCAAAAGCATACATAGACGAAGGGAGGAGTGAGAGGAGGGTATTCCCCCCGCTGAAGAGTCCAAAACTTAAGTACTGCCGAGCAGTTTGATGTAAGAATAATGTATTTTTCAAGCGATTTTGGCATAAAACAGCCAAAACGCAATTTACTGTACTAAAAAACCCGAATTTTACCTCTCCCTGACCCCAAAATCTCGATTTTGCCTATCCCTGGCCAATTTGACCTTATGCGTCTATGTGCAAAAGTTATATTGATATGAATCGAAAAAATGACTACAGCTTCGCATGCTATTTCAACCAGTCAGTCTCTTTACTATTAAAACGTTTTCAAATTTATCCCTTACCAGTCAATACCCAGCGCCGCTCACAACGTAGAGCACAGCAGGCTTTAGATATCAACGAATTCGGGTTGCGTATCACGTGACCTTCGTCCAACACCACGCGCAACCAATCGACTTCAAATAATGGATCTTTCTTTTTCTTGTAAATAAATCACTAATTAAGATTTGAATTAAAAAGAACAAGTTTTCGAAGAAAAATCCTAAAATCGTACATTCGTCATGGCGTTATCAGCTCCGAAAAATCAGGAAGACTATAAAAATTAATTTCATACTTAAATATTAGTTAACACCGTCCAAAATATGTTTGGACAAAGATAAAAACTGTGAGAAAAGCCATCATGAAATGACTCGTTTCTAAAATTAACTCGTTACGATTTTCAATAATACATGCCGGGTCGATCAGGAGCTGTTTAATCTAACTAGCAATTATTTTAATGTCTTGTGGCAATCTTGTCGCGTCAAAACATTTTAAAATTTTGAAATTTTTCAATTTTAAAAAATCTTCAAAAGCGTGAATGACGCATGCGAATTTTTGCTAAAAGTTGGTGAAAAAAATTGGGCAATAAATCAAATCGCATATGATGAAGTAAAAATCTTCAGACATTTTCAGTGTTTCGAAATGAGAAAGGCAGGGATACACTTAAGAAAATATGATAGAAAAAAATTAAAATAAATCAGAAAGCGTATCTGCCAAATGAACATTATTAATCACTTGTCTTCCAACACTCTGTACTGTAGGATTTCCGAATGTATGTAGGCTATTATTGATTAAAAGTTATTTGTGAAAAACATTGCGTTCCTATTCAATATTCAAGGGGAAAATGATTTAGCCACCAGTCTCGTTCTCATAAAAAACTGTAAAAAATGACCTAGCAATGATAAAGTTTCAAAGCGAAAAAATAAAAACGTTCTGACAATATTCACTAATTTCTGAAAAAGATCAACCTGAACTCGTTCGCGGAGTCAAACCGCTCTGCCATGCATGCAATTGTTGGTCCATTAAAAAAACTGCATGTTTTGTTGTTTCAATTCCCTAAGCTAACGGAGATGAAGTAGTAAGTTTTGAAAAATATTAAGCCTAAATTAGGGGGTTCATCCAGAAAGACTGTCCTCAGTTAGGAGGATATCTTGATACACAAAAAACCTTCCCACTTTCCACCTTCGTCTATGTATATATGCAATAAACTCGAGCGATTTGAAATCTAGATGAGGCGAAAACGTATTGAAAGTAGGTAAACATAGAAGATCGTAAAACTGGCTCAGATAAACCTCCAATCCATTTATCAAAACTACGTTAAAAACCTTTTTCTCAATAAATTAGAAAAAGTAATTGAAACAGTCAAGTTAGGAAAAGTATATTATATGCTTTTTTCATGATTTCATGCTCTAGAAGGATAGAGTATCGTCAGAAACGCCAAAAAACGATGTTTTCTAACGCGTACCGGCCATTTTTGGGCCCAAAAAAGGCACTTTAGGGTTTCAACCCCCCAGAATTCCCATACTGTGCATGTATGATTATATGTATGCAGGCCCGTAGCCAGAATTTTATTTCGAGGTAGGGGGACAAAAAAATTTAAAGGTCAGATATCTCGAGAACCATTAGGGAGAGTCAAAAATAAGGGCATTTTCGAACGTTTCTCAACGAGCTCCACACAATGGTGAAGAAAAAATTTCAAAAAATTTTTTAAATTATTTTCCAGTTTATTTCATCATACTCATGCACAAAAAATCTTTCGCTTAAACTATCTGCATATCTAATTTCTCATCGTCCAGTACATCAACAATTTGACAACTTTTCGTATTTGTACTCAATCTTTGTGCTCTGCAAAGAAATAACACAGAAAATTAGTGATTCCGCACGAAACGCCGGAACAATTTGACATTTTCTCCATGTCTACCTCAAATTTGGACCGTTTAAAATACAAAAACTATACAGAAACAATTAATCCGGGCAAAATTTTGCGTTTACTAGATCAAAATTACGGAAAAAACCTGTTTTGGCGACCTTTTAAATGCACTTGGAGAATTTTTCATTTCTTCCTTTGGAGGACCCTTGCGAGAAACAAAATTTTTTTGATTTCGGGGGAGCAACTGCCTCCCTTGGCTACAAGCCTGTGTGTATATATGTATTTGTACTTTAAAGGAACACGACAATGTCGTGTACGTTGTCAAAACCACATCTTGTGAACTGAGCGCAGCAGCATGCATTCGGCTGTTACCGTAATACTGGAAAACCTTTATTGCAACATCGCGGCTCAGATGTTCACGGAGCTGATCCTGCAACGTGCAGAAATGCAGTAGTAAATTTACCATCGAGTAAGATCATGCTAATCGACACGAACGAAGCACCTTATCGAATGAACGCCAGTGTTTTTTTGTACACGGTCCCTTTGTACATGTAAAAAGATGGTCACCAAAAGTCTTTATACATTTTGTACATGCAAATTTTTGTGTACTATAATATGGTACAGTCGCGACATAAGTGTGGTAAAACAGAGTTTTTCGACGTTTAGTAGTGCATTTTAGCTAATTTCCGATTTTCTGACGCTAAAAATTACTAAAAGTTGTCTCAAAACGGTGCGAAACGCAATTTTTTTTGACATTTTTCCATTTTAAATGCAAATTCTGCCATTTAAAAGATAAATAGGACAGAAAATTACTCATTTCGGCGCAAAGCGCCGAAAATTTTATTGAATTTTACACCTTTTTACACTTTTTGTCTTCCCAAAAACCTTTGTACATGCACAAAGACGGTCCTGAAAAGTCTTTATACATCTTGAAAAATCTTTGCCGAATACGAAAAAACCGTGCTGAACGCTCCAAGGGAGCAATTATAAAATGCCATAAACGTTAGGATTTGTAGCAAAAAATTTTGACATATGCATGAGCATGACTCATTCTCGCCAAATTTGGTTTTAATGCATTTTTCGCGTCCATTGACCGTTTCCCATATAATCTTGCATTTTCCCTTTTTATGCGGTCATAGTATGTCTGTTGTACACTAGGGATGTGCCGGTTAATCGGAACCGGAACCGACTGGAACCGACCATTTTTTTGGAACCGGAACCGGAACCGAGAACCGATTTTTTGATATTCTAAGAACCGGAACCGGAACCGATTTTTTTGATTTTCTAAGAACCGGAACCGGAACCGATCTTTTTTGGAGTCGGTTATCGGTTTTTTTAAAATTAAAGTTAAAAATCGAACTTCATAAAATTTAGTGAAGACATGAAGCAGCAATTCAGCCTATTATTACCCAAAAGTTTACAGACTAAAACTTAGTATTGTTCCGGGTAAATTATATTTTAAAAATAACAGTCGTTCTGCTTTTTCGCCATGTAGCCTGTTTCTGAGAGGGTCGTAAATGATTTCAGTGCAACTGAACAGCTGTTCCGATGGAACGCTTGTAGCTGGCGCTGCAAGCAGGGGCGAATCTAAGGAGGCGGGGGCCGCCCCCCAATTTGCCAATAATATTTGGCGAGATAAAGAATGGATATACAATTTGCAATTATTTTTTGGCCCTTTATTTCTCAATTTTTTTCGGCGCTACGCGCCGGATGATAAACCTATTAATGACATTTATTTACTTTCTTGGCCACCTGGAAGCCATTTTCTGTTCATGTAGGTTTCAAAACAATTTTAGCAGCAGAAACAGCTATTTTTGCATAGTTTTCTTCTATTTTCAATTAAAAATTTCGATGTTTCGCATCAAATGCTATAAATGCAGTAGATCAAGCTGTAAATTATGCTTCTTGACGTCTATCCGTCTTAATCTCACAAAATTTCCGGCGCTTCGCAGCACGGTTTTTTTGTGTTCGGCAAAGATTTTTCCCGATGTGCAAAGACTTTTCGGGACCGTCTTTGTACATGTACGAAGATTTTTGGAGATATAAATTACTAAAAAGGTCTAACATTCGCAGAAATTCACGGCGCTTCGCGTCGAAATGACTGATTGTGTGCTCTATTTATCTTTATATTGGCAGAAACTGCATTTCGAAAAGAAAAATGTCAAATTTATAGGCGCTTCGTGCCGTTTTAAGACGATTCTTAATGATTTTTGCCCTTAGAGACCCATAAATTAGCTGAAATACACTACCAAAAGTCGAACAACTCTGTTTTTATCACACTGAAATCGCTACTGCATCATATTATAGTACCCAAAAATTTGTGTGTACACAATGTACAAAGACTTTTGGGGATCATCTTTGTACATCTCAAACGGACCTTGTACAAAAAAACTGCTTCGCGCCAGAATTACAAAATTGTCGAAAATTTTAAAATTTTAAGAAAAACTATTGCGTCAAAAAAGATTTAATGTAAAAGTATACATTGTAAAACGCCGAAAAAAACGCTGTTTCGCGCGTTAAGGGCCAATTTTGGACCTATTTTCGACTGTTTTTGAAAAAGTTGGGATGCTGCCCCCTTAGGAAAATCCTAGATCCGCCACTGGCTGCAAGATACTGCTTAGCTATAAACGCGAGAATCGGCAAATTCTTCGACTTCTCTTTCCACCATTGCAGCAGATCTTCGTCATGAATTAAGCGTTTCGATTTCGTATAGGTCTCCAATTAAGAAACACATAGATAATATTAAGTGATTTATAAGTAAATTGTCAACTAGACGTAAAACTCATTTGAACGTGCAGTTGCCAGATAGAAACGACTTCCTGAATAATTTATCTTTCGATTACATCTTCACAAATTCCAGTGAAGTCAAGCTATCAAGAGCGTGCATACTTTAACACAGGAACCGAGAACCGGAACCGGAACCGACGGTTCTCTAGTTGAAGAACCGGAAGCGGAACCGACGGTTCCAACTTAAGCAAGATCCGGAACCGGAACCGAAATTCTTGTTTTCTAAGAACCGGAACCGGAACCGATTTTTTTAAAAAACCTGGAACCGGAACATCCCTGTTGTACACCGCTGACGTAAACAAACGAATACATAATTTTCGGAGCTAAAAACATCTAGATCTGGAAGTCTTCCACATCCGGATTTATTAAACTCTAAAAAAATACCTTGGTCCGATCAGACAGAAATGATTCGACATCGCTACGCACTAATTAGCTGGATTTAAAACTTTCGCCAGAAAATTAAGATATAATTCTATTTAATCTAATTCTAGTTATTCTAATTCTAATTGATTTAATTCTAATAATTCTACTCCTTATTCCTAGCGCACAAATCTTTTTCAGATTCCTTAATTTTCAAAATTCAAGTAACTTAATGGTAAGAAATAAAGTGAACCTCATTCAAATTGTAGTCCGATTCGCAGTAGCGGAACAACTTATGCACATGTAGGTCAGTGCAGTTGACGGTTGTCAAATGGTTAAGAATGTAAGCAGAATGTAACAAGAAGGAAAAATAACATCCATTCATTCAAATTTTTAGGAATGACATGAAAAACACTCTATTCGACAATATCATACTACATTTGTTACATCGATTTTTAATCAGTCAATACTCGCTGTTTTTTAAACCAAATACATAACGATAAATGAAACGATAAATAAGCTACTTACGCTCCAATTGGCCATAACGGAAAGCGGACAGACGATCAAAGTTGCCCTTGGTTCAATATAAGCTTTTTTAGCACCTTTAATAAATAGAACACCAGTTGATTTCGCTGAACAATAATTTTAAGGACGAAACCTCACAGTAGAAAGCACTCGGTATTGCATATCAAATGTGACGTCAGAGTAATCTAACTAAGTTTTTAGATCCAGATATGTACGTAAATCCATTACCGTAAGAAAAATAATGAATACGCAATGAAGGAAGATGATCAGTTCCATGTAGTAAGCATGCTACGCCATGTGATCATAAGACAGCTTACAGTCCTCCGCATCGTTAGAAGTCCTTTTCACTGGCATCAAAGGAGGTGAATCCAATGGCGGTAGAGTCGTGTCGAAATCATCGTCCATCGGACTACTACACTCTGAAAAGCAATCAAATTTACATTTGGGCACTGCGACGTAAGGATTGCTTTGCCTGCGATAGACGTCATGTCTTAACAGTGCAAAGCAAAAACATACGACGACGTCCTATGCTGTACATTGCATAGACCGAAAAATTCTCAGTGATTGTTGAATGCTCAAATTTCATGGGGAGAACTATACTTATTTAAGAAGCTTTAATAACGAGACGATTGCGTCATTGTTAATTAATTAACTAATTAATTAATTTTTACAGTCCACGAGAGTTGAACGCCTTATATTCTATAGAACACGGTGACACCATATGCACATTAATGCTATATCGAAGGGGCATTTCACCTGGCATGGCAGGCCTTTCAAAAAGTATAACCACCAAGGTATACATGTAAAGCATGGGAATTCTGGAGAGGACAGACCCCATAAATTTTTAAAAAGAGCTCTTTTGGGCTAAAAAAGATGATACGCGTCAAAAACGGTAATTTTTTGACGTTTCGGACAATACTCGTTCTTTCTAAAACATAATGCCTTGAAAACTATCGAAAAAAATTTGAAAAAATGGAGTAAATTGAACAAAATATAGTCCAAAAAACGTGTCCGAAAATTTGAGACGTTTAAGGCAAAAATGGGCTCGCTAGTTTTTAGGAAAAATCGACAATTTTTGGGAGGGGGTCGCAGCGATTTTGCGGGGTGAGTTGCCATTCTGAGGGGAGGTCAAAATCCACATCAAATTCACCCAAGAACACGTATGTCCCAGGCCATTTTCGAACGTATTTTATTAAAAGTAAGCAGTGATGTACATACAAGTACATACTTAAAGGGGCAGAAGATGATAGCTTTTATTGGTTGGAGAAAATGCTTAAAGGTGGGGAATGCATAAATTCTTCTATAATTTTGTTTCAAACGCAGCTAAAAAAACAACATTACCTCCTCACCACCGTTTTTTAAAGATAAAGTATAACAAGCTGAGATTTTTATTCACTCTCTGTCGCGGAACGCCCAAATTTAAGTGGACAAGCAAATATTCTTTCAGCATTGATAACCCCCAAAACTAAAGAAAAAGTGAACATGAAGTAAATGAGAATTAAGGACTTTCTATTAAACTATCACAAATTGCAGCACTTAGAGTCTTACATTTAAAACGATTCGAAGTATGCCGTACAAATAATCATGCTATGTCGTCAGCTAACAAATAGTCGAATGAGCTTAATAAAAATCCGTCCTCTATCCAAGTTTCCTTGTTTATATATACTTTTTACCTATTTTTCAGAAGCATGCAATAATTTGGAATCAAAGCAATATGTCCTACAGTAATTTATGAGTACCAGCTCCGGTCGTCTCTTCGTCATCAGTCAATATGCGACATCGCTTCTTACGCATCTTGACTGACCAATCCTCGTCGTCACTTATGCTTAAGACATGCAATTTACAGGCACGTAGCTGGCCGTCCTATTTTGGGGAAACCAACACCAATTTTGGGGGACCAAGCCTAAAAGGCTAAAAATAGCACAAAATAACGTTTAAAAAGTCCTATTTTTCCGATTTTTCTGAATTTTGGGGGGTGCGGACCACCCATTTCCCCCAGAGCTACGTGCCAAGTCCTGTATGCAGTATTATATATAAAAACAGACGAATTTCATGCAATCAAACAAGTTTTTTCAGCGTCCATCCATCCGTAAAACTACAGACGGTTTATGATGAACATTGATGTACATGCAAAGCATGGGAATTCTGGGAGGGGTGAAATTTTAAAGTGCCTTTTCGGGCCAAAAACTGAGGGTGCGCGCTATCGTTTTGGCGTTTCTGACGATTCTATCTTTCTAGAGCATAAAAACATAACAAAATTCAAAAAAAATCAAAACACTCGAATAAATTGAGCAAAATGTAGTCGAAACATGAGTATATGGCGCGAAGCGCCGAAAAATATGACAATTTTGAGCAAATATATACATACATATGTACGTAGCTTAAAAGCACCTTTTCTACGAACTTTCAGGAAATTTTTGGGAACTTTTGTAAAATCGAAAATACCGGGGGTGAAAATTTTTCTGAGGGGGGGGGGGTAAATAGCCCACGACCTCCCACCAAGATCATGTATGAATGCAAGGACTCGTTCATTAGCTCACTGACACATTTCCGCGCGTACACGAAGTTTACTTCCTTGAGTCACTTGCAGACACTTTTCACAGATACAAAATTTGATAGCCACATGAGGAAAAAACATTATTCTTGCTTGGATCGAGTCATTAGCGCCAAAATCGGGAACTTTCATAAGTTTTATTTGTTTTTCAATAATATAAATAATGCTAAAAGACAAAAGATAGTGACGTACGAATTATTGCAATCATTCTCAGTCAATTAATTCTAGCTTAAAGTTCGGAAATATACTAGCGCCTCGCGCTGAATTCTACAGACAAAGACTTATGAACGAGTATTACAAAAAATCAAGCAAAATTAAAAAACAAGAATATGCAACGATCAATAGAGAGCTTACTGTTTGTCCAAGCCGCAATTATCGAGTTCATCTAGATTATCTTAAAAGAACATGAAAAGCAATGTACGAGTAGAATTCGAAAACGCCCATAAATATACAAACAGGGGAGGGAGGGATCTGCTTTACCAAAGTTGATCGACCCCCGAGTCGAAAAAAATTTTGACATCCCACGGTTTTTGGCTAAAACTTTCGTTTTTTGCCATTTTTAGCCAAAAAATAGGCAATGTCAATGCATCAGTATTTTTAATTAAAATACGACCTGCTGAGTCAAGGAATAAATGAACACTAACCATACATCAGGGGGTTGGGTTTATCAGCCCCAGACAAATTTTTCCCCTCCCCTGAATTTGCAAGTTTTCAAAAGTTTCCGAAATTTTCCTGAAAATTCGCAGAATTTCGGTGCTACGCACCATATATTCATGTTTTGACCTATTTACTGTCCAATTTGTTCGACTTTTCTGATTTTTTTCGAAATCGTTTTACGTTTTTATGCTCTAGGAAGACAAGGTATCGTCAGAAACGCCAAAAAACGTTTTTAACGCGTATCTACCATTTTTGGGCCAAAAAAGGTACTTCAAAATTTCACAAACCCCAAAATTCCAATACTGTATATGTCTGACTAGTTATAAATTATACACATGCTGACCAGTAATAAAGTATAATTATGTACCATTAGTAAATTATAATTACACTTACTCTATGTTTAAGAAAGCCCTTTAGAAAATAGTCGGTCCTATAGATTCGATATTGGCTTTTTTGACAGAATTATTTAGCAGTATGACTTTTCGATGACGTTGTTTAACAGCTGCTTGCCAAGTGCCTTGTGTAAACTGTATTTATTCATATGACACCTATGTAGAGTTTTAAGCTTACAATCAGTGACGGATATAGGATTTTCCAAATACCTAAACTTTTTCCAAAGCAGTAAAAATAGGCCCAAAAACCGCCTATTCACGCGCAGATTAGCGGTTTTCGCTGTTTTATATTGTCTATGTTCAGTCAAAACAACCTGGTGCAAAAAATTTTCAAAATATTTGACGATTTGAAGCAACTTTGTGGAGCGCTTAAATTTGTTCAACTTCAGCTATAATCGGGCGCGAAGCGCGAAAATTGGCGAACTTTCGACAAAAAGACTTTAGGACACTTGAATTACCTCGTTATATTCCGTTTTGTGCATTTGGAGCAAAGCCAATTGAAGCATTTACCGCGAAACGCAAAAATTTTTAGAATTTATGCTAATTGCACAAAACTACAAAAGTATGGCTACCATCACACATGCACATAGGGGGGTGAGGGGGTATTACCCCCCATGAGGGGTCAGCTAGACCGGTACTGTCCGGCAATTTTGAGCAAATAGGTCTTGTTCTGCATCATTTTTGACATCAAAATCAGTAAAAATGTCAAAATTTTCCCGGCGCTCCGCCACGGATTAGTACTTTTATATATTTTTTTACCAAGAAACGCTAAAAATTGATTAATTTCTGTATTTTTTAGTGTTAAAAGTGATGTAATGCAGTCAAAATGGACTACAAATGCTTTAAAAATGCTAAATTACTACGAAAAAACGTTTTATAGGCTATTTTGACTATTTTGGTCGTTTAAACAACAGAAAATTTGTAAACCTTGAATTTACTGTTTTGGATTTCTGAGATTTTACCCCCCTGCCGACCCTGACCTTGTGCACCTATGGCTACCATGCAGTGCTTTTTTGTACAAGTTCCGTTTGTACATGTACAAAGATGGTCTCTAAAAGTCGTTGTGCATTTTGTACACAAATTTTTGGGTACTATAATATGGTACAAGAGCGATTTTAGTGTGGCAAAAAGAGAGTTGTTCGACCTTTGCTAGTGTATTTTAGCTACATAATTTCTGGATTTCTGAGGGCAAAAATCACTAATAATCGTCTCAAAACGGCGCGAAGCGCCGAAATATCAAACATTTTTCCTTTCAAAATGCAATTTCTGACATTATAAAGATATATAGAACACACAGTTACTCATTTCGGCGCGAAGCGCCGAAAATTTTTGCGAATTTCAAGCCATTTTTACAGTTTTTATCTTCCCAAAAATCTTTGTACATGTACAAAGACGGTCCCCAAAAGTCTTTGTACATCGGAAAAAATCTTTGCCGAATACAAAAAACACTGCTACCACACCGTCAAGAAAGTGAACAAATGTAGTAAATAAGCATTATCCGAAAAATTTTAGAAATTACGATGGTCGATGGCCAAAAATCATTGCAACGTACATATCTATGATTTATCTAGCCAAACATTTCTGGCCAATGGCCGGGACGGCCGTCCTCCGCCCCCTGCTTGTAATACAAATACATATTTACATACAGGAGCGTAATTATATGTTTCAAGCGTAAAACGATTTTACGAGTAAAGCTAGAAAAAATCGGTCGAATTCGGAAATGCGGATATATTTAATAATTAAATGATCTATAATCGGTATATTAATCCTCCCGACGAGACATGCACAAGGGAGTCTAGACCCCCAGAATGGAAAAATGGAAAAATATTGTTGGGAAATGAGGCAAAATTAAGACCAAAAAGGATGAAAATTGAAAAACATCTTCAAAAATGCCTAAAGTTGACCAGAAACTGTGTAATAACGTTGTTCTAAAGCTATTTTAGCGCTTATACCGATTTTTGAGGTCATTTTGGCCCCTAAAAGCTCAATTTTTGACCCCATCATACCGACTGACCCCCTCAGATCGGCCAGGCAGTGCATCTAAGGTCCCGACTGATTGAGGTATTCATTCAGCCACTCTTCTAATTGAGATAAACGCACACAGACTCACCATCGACGTGCGAACCCCCGGGCATCTCAGACTTTGCTTTTTCGAGGCAAAACACATGTTTATTCATCTGCACAGGAAACGGTTCTCCGTTGTGGAAGCTGCTCAGTATCAAACAAATCATCTGAATCGTCTTTCCCAAGCCCATATCATCGGCGAGAATACCTGGAAAGCGTCAGTCGTGAAATACCACTGTATAATCGCTTATCCGGGAAAATTTAGCTGTGGAGGGTTCAGAATGATAGAACTATGTAGTATAAATATTCAAAAAATCGCCCAATTTTCAATTTCATACATTTTGATGTCCAGAGTTTTTTTTAGCCAAAATGGCCTCAAACACTGGTACAAATGCTCGAATAGCGTAAAAACTATGCTAATCACACTTTCTGACCATTTTCAGGCACTTTTGCAGAAAAAAATTTTGATTCTCATCAATTTTTTTATTTTCACTGGATAAAATAATAAAGTCACCTGTCTTAAGCTTTTTTCATGGCACGTGCACAATCGTACAACTTTACATTTTTCGTAAAATTTTATTTCTGCTTCCGTAATTTCCCGAAATGTTTGAGCAAGAGTAAACGTTTGAATTGTCAAATTATATTCAAATTCTATTTATTCATACATTTTGACATACCCCCTTGAATGGAATCAGGCATTCGATCAGTAACAAAGTTGGTTAATGTGTTACAGAAGCGTCGGCCTTCTTTTTTCCAAAATGGTGGCAAATCCCCACCGTTTTCTCGACGATACATCCAAGCTAATGCATTCTTTTGATGCGGATATAATTGCTTATTCAAGTACTAAAAAACACATATCACACTCGTAC
This sequence comes from Mermis nigrescens, assembly GCA_036768485.1. Classification (NCBI taxonomy): domain Eukaryota; kingdom Metazoa; phylum Nematoda; class Enoplea; order Mermithida; family Mermithidae; genus Mermis; species Mermis nigrescens. Next base: position 5,295,972 of record JAVLUZ010000245.1, on the reverse strand, counting down.
GCGGTAGAACTCGATAAAATCAAGGCTCAGTTTAATTTAATCGTTCAAAAAATTCACCTTTATTATTATCATCGATAATCCGGAACGGTCAGATAAAACAGCTTAAAATTGAAATTCAAATATTGATATTAGATTTATTTTAATATAATGATCCAACTATTCGTTTAATTATAACAAAATCATATTTATATCATTATCATTTATTATAATTATCATCACTATTATTACTGTTATCACAACTGCTATTATTATTCAATTCTCGTCATGAAATTTAAGCTCTTATCCATCGTAAAGCTCTGCTAAGATTTGCGTGGTAAGCGTAATACATACATATGTATGTAACATTGGACGTCGTCGTATGTCTTAAAATTGCTGTCAAAATACATAAAGACGTTTAATGATGTACATACATTGACCATACATGAACATAAGGAGGGGTGAGAGGGGGTGTTACCCCCCCCCTTCCCCGAAGGGTCCGAAAATTAGGTACTGTCAGCATGTTGAGCCAAAAATAAGGTATTTTCAAACGATTTTGACGTAAAAAATAACCAAAAACAAAATTTGCTGAAGTAAAAATGCTGGATTTTACTCTTCCCTGAGCCTAAAATCTCGATTCTACCCCTACCTGGCAAACTTGTGCGAGTCTTCAAATGCACGATTGATGTTCCGATTTTAAAGAGAGCACGGCTTTTTTACACCATGCAAATAGAAGGCCGACCAGGCAGATAAACCCTGACGACGGCACTAATTGCATGACAAACAAATATAAAATTTTAAAAATTCACGGTGAGAATTATTGATAATGATAATAATAGTAAAAAGAATATTAATAATCAATTTAATAAATTATATAATAATTGTGAAATAGCAACAGAACATTGATAATAACAAAAATAAATGCAAACGGTAATAATAATCATTGTGATGAGTTATTGGACTGTCTTATCAAAAACTCTTTTTTTAAGATTTAAAAAAAATATCGCAGAAGAGATTGAAAAGCAGAAAACTACGTAAATAAAATAATAGCACTCGTTAAACTTATGTAAATCAGCTGAAAAATCTCTTTAAACTGAAGCAAAGAAAGCCAACAGCATTTCTGTCATACCGGAGGCGCTTCTCGGTAATCCGTTTTATCCGTTTCGCGAAGACCGTCGAATATTTTGTCCAATTCGTTACTCATCTGGATATCGTAGAAACTCAAAGTAAAATACTCAGCATGCGTATGTAAAAATTAAGAAAAGTTTGAAAATTTTCGATGTACATACATATTAATTATGTATGCTACGATAGGAACCAGACATGCACAGCATGGGGATCTTGGGGAGGAGGGATTTTAAAGTGCCTTTTCTAGGCCCAAAAATGGTGCGTTCGCGCCAAAAACGTTGTTTTCCGGCGTTTCTGACGATGCTGTATCATTCTAGAGCATAAAGAAGATATAAAAATTTCGAAAAAAATTAAAAAGTCGAAGAAATTGAATAAAGTATAGTCAAAATACGAGTATGCGCCGAAAATTTGACATTTTTGAGCAAAAACGCACCTTTTCTACGTTTTAAATTTTTTTGGAAACTATCGAAAAATCGCGAATTCTGATGCGTGGAAAAATTTATTGGGGGGAGGGTGGGTAAAACTTTTTCTGGGGAGGAACTCCCTACCCCTAAGATCATGTATGATAGAAACCATATAAGCGAGCAAGGTAGAGGTGGCCAGAGGGGCGATAAAATTCAGAAAATGTCACATGGTCTAGTAAAAGCGGTCATTATAACATGCGTTTTTTACCCGTAAATACATATAGTCACATTCATATATGTATACGTAAACAACTTGAAATATCATTTTTGACGTCATTGATGATTTAATGTTAAAATGTATTCCGCTAGAAAATACCAATTTTTGATGTTTTATGTGGATAATTAACTCGTGACAAATATGGTGCCCATTTTAAGTATCCCTGCCTTAAGTAACTGTCGAGTACATTCCATCAAATGTTTCGGTGAAATCTGCGCAAGTTTTCATAATTAGAATATAGTTTTGCATGACTTTCAGAGGCAGTTTTAATTTATTACTACTGTTTTTTCACTTAGATCGGATCTGAATCTGAATTTGGAAAGTAATGACTTGATTTGTACGTAACTCGTTGAATGAGAGAATTTCCGGGATAATGGATTTGGTTTATAATTTCTAATTTGGTCCTGGTTCAACGTTCTAGCCAACACATTCACCAAATTTAATCCCACGTAACTTCCTTGATTGGTTTAACACGACGTCTGCTGGTATTTAAATACGAAGAATTATTTATATCCCTTTTGCTTTCAACGAACTTACTGTCGAACATAAAATGGAAACATGCACGAATATCATCAGTTTTCTCAAATTAGTAAAAATAAATAGTGGATGTGTTATATTGTATAACATTCGAATGTATAGTTCAAAAATTCAATAGAATATTGACGTCACACTTTACTTATTTGGGCTAATGTACATGTAATGGCTCAAAATTTTGGGAGGGGGTCCCAGGTAATTTAAGGGGGAGGAGGTAGACGACCTCAAAATTTTGACCAAAAACGGCCAAAAAGTTATCAAACAATTTACGTAGATATCAGATAAGGATACTCAAGTGGACCACCCACTATGTACAATTGATACAAAGTCTACGACTACCAAAATCAATGTTTTAACACTAAACTGATCAGGTGAACCAAATTTTTGGATAACTGAGCTGCATTTTTTTATAACAATATCAAAAATTTTTCAGCAGCTGCTTATGTTTTCCCATAATCGCCAGACGGCACCCGGTTTTTCCAAGTACCTATTGAGAAGATGTAATACCTCTCTCACAGTTGGTGTAAGAAGGTCAGGGTCGGTAGAGGGGATCTCAGAAATCTAAAACAGTAAATTTAGTGTTCACAAATTTTTTGTTATTCAAACAACGAAAATGGTCAAAATAGCTTTAAAAGGCTTTTTCGTGATAATACCGCATTTTAAAGCGTTTTTAGTCCATTCTGACTGCGTTACATTGCTTTCAACACTAAAAAATGAACAAATTGGCGAATTTTGAGCGTTCAAAAATTTTGACATTTTAAGTGCAATTGTCCTCAAAATTGATGCACTCCTTAAACTTATGTAAATCAGCTCAAAATTGTTAAAGTGGGAGGATTTATACCCCCCTCACCTTCTATGTGCATGCATGATCAGAGCCACCCGAAATTCCTCCATAATCACTTATAAGATCCTCTGAAATGGAACAGATAATAAACCGTAAGCTTATTTCAAATAAAGTGCTTTCGAAGTCAGCGCTAGGCTAGATAGCTGTTCGGAGCTTTACAATAAATATAGTCGTAGAACGTCAGGAGTTTATTATGCATATCTATTGGATATTCACAGATTTACATGAGCATGGGGGTGAGGGGATATAAGCCACCCTGAGCTTTGAAAAACTGATAGATATACAGCTATTTTGGCCGAAAAATCATTTATGTATAGCCTATTTTGGGCTCAAAAAATTAGCTATTCAGCCTTTTTGGGCCCAGAAAACTAGCTACATATATATGTAGTCTCTTTTGAGCTCAGAAATGCTACTTAGTTGTCTTTTCTGAGTTTTAAAAAGGATATATAGCTACTTTCTCAACTCCAAAAAGGGATTAATATCTATTTTTAGTCCAAAAAGGCTATATAGCTAGTTTTCTGAGACCACAAAGGCTGAATAGCTAATTTTCTGCCCGAAAACGACTATAGAGCCGTTTTAACGAAGCACATAGCTCTCTAGCAATTTTAGGCTTTCACCCCTGAAAGTTTGACCTTGCGCACCTATGGTTTCCAGCATGCAGACATAGAGTATTCGACAGTTTCCTTCCATCGATTGGATTTTTTAACAGGTTGCGCGACTAAACATGATCAGGATGTCCAGAAGCATCAGTCATAGATACACATAATGTGTATATACGACTTTAAAATGATATTCATTTCTTTCGAGGTCAGAGTGGTGACCGTGGAGAGGGCGCTTGAACCAGGAACAACCGTGTCATCGTCCAAACAGAAAGGCTTTGGTTCGTCGCCGTTGAACAAGTCGACATTGGACAATTTATAGGATGACTTTGCGAATTTTTCCCTCACGGCTGCCTGTTGTCCTGCTTCCGCATACACATTCAAATCGACGGGCATGGAAAAAGTATTCTTATTACATGGAACCCGGCTTAAAACATAACAAGATTGAAAATTCATGATAAGATACTAAAATGCATGGGCGTACGTAGGTGGAGGGGGCGCCCCTCAGCCCGAAAAATTTGGGAAGGGTGGGATAATGCATGAAAAATAATGGATATTTGCATGTTTTGTATCGAAAAGCATTAGAATTTTCGGCGCTTCGCGCCGTAGGATCGTTATTTTCCATAAAATTGTCTCCAGCACGGCCAAAAAACGTCACTTTTCACAGCCTATTGAGAAAAAATATAATTTTTCGAAAAGTTCGGATGTTATGAAGTTAATGGATAGAGAATGTTTGAAAACGTTAAAAAATGAACTTTGTTTTGTGAACCGCCGAACATATCCCAAAATATAGGGTCACAATTTTTAGACCGCGCCTCCTTAAAAAAATCTTGCGTACGCTCCTGCTGAAATGGTAAGTGATTGAGAACACTTTATGCGGCAAAATTTAAAATTGGGTCGTTTTTACTTTCATAGATAAAGAATTCGGCTAAAGGTATGGTAATCCCTAGCGTTTTGCGCCGTGTAAAGTATGCAGGGCCATATTTAAGGGGGCAGCCGCCCTCTTGACCGGAAAAACATTTTTGAAGATAAGATAATGCTTGGAATAATGGAAAAATCGCATGTTATTGTCGCAACATCTTCAAATTTTCGGCGTTTCGCGCCGGATATGAAGTATTTCCCTTAATTTGGGCCCAAGCACGACCAAAAATGACGTTTTTTGTATCCTTTCGAGTTATAATAAATTTTTTTAAAAGGTACGAATTTCATTACCTTAATGGATAGAGCATATCGAGAAACACCGAAAAATGCGATTTTTGCGAGCTATCCCGTCGAATTCTTCGAGATATAGACCAATTTATGTTGGATCGGCCCCCCTTGGCCGGATCCCGGACACGGGCCTGAAAGTATGTAAACATATACATAATCTGCACATACGTACATACGTATTTATTGATAACAAATAGGAATAACTGTAATTTCTTTGAACAATATTTTTTAAGAGAGGGCCAGGTCAGTAATTGATTCCAAAAACATATGAAACGACCCACTACGCTCTACTCTCCCCAACGAAAAAATTAAATGAGTATAAGTATTTACCCAGCTACTCTAATCATTTTCATATCAATCATTGGAGCTAAATAGGCAGCAAACGATCGTTCAATATGACCGACTTGAGCTCCAAACGTGTTATCGACGCGTAACGCATTTTTATCGTATTTATTATGGGGTTCTCGACGTAGAACTACCATTTCGCCTCTGCTCACCTGTGAAAATAAGAGAGAAAATGAAGCATAGGTCGCAGAAATATTATCTTTAACACTCAATATACTATATATGTAGGTTTTTGTATTCGGCAAAGATTTTTTCCAAGTATGTAAACAGACTTTTCAAGAATGTCTATTCTTCAAAAATTGCAAAAAAGTCTGTAATTCCCGAAATCTACGTCACTGTATTAGTTATGTTCTATATTTCTTTATTATGGCTGAAATTGCTTTCAAAAAGGCAAATCCGTCAAATTTTTCGGCGCATTGCGCTAGTTACTGTGTTATTTATCTTTACAAACCACCAGTATTGAGTTTAAAGCTTGGACCATCCAACTATTCCCAGTGCTTTGTGCAATTCAGTAATTTGCACTATTTGTCCGTTAAAAAATTTAGCTCGACTTGAAGATATGGCAAATAAATATGTCAAAATTGCCTTGAACAAATTTGACAATTTTCTGTTTTGTTTACTTTCATAAAACTTCAAAATTGTGTTTAAGACAGTAAAGTACATAACTAAATTTTTTGCACCTCCCGTCAGCAAAGTTACCTGAAATATTTATCAATAAAAAGGCCGCTAATTCTACATGAAAATAGAGTTGCAGCAGCACTTTAATGTTAAATCGTAACGTTAAAATTTTCACAAAATCGGCCGAATCAATAGTCAAAGTTTATGTATTACCGAAATTCATCAATCATCGCCAGAAATTTCTGACATTCTTGCTTCTTGCGAGTAGCTTTGTAATTCAAACAGAGCGGTTAAACGCCAGGCTGGCACCAAATTATTTACACATTTTTTCATGGTATTCGAATCAACTTTCGAATTTCAACAGGAGGAAAGATAAAAATGTGAAATCGTATGAAGCTCAGTAATATTTTGGTTAATTCAAGCTTCTTAACTCGTTGCTGAGATCATGCAAGGAGAAATGACAGTGTGAAAAAACCCGAAATTTTTTGACGTTTTTGTCTTTATAAAAATGACTAATTCAAGCACCAGGAACATTCGACATTTTCAGCGTTTACTATTCATCCTCCAAAAAATCTGTGTACATGTACAATAACGATTCCAGCAATGAAATAATAATAAATAATACAAAAAATAGCCTGAATTTCAGTTGACCAGAAAAAACAACATTTCAAAGCCTTTTCGACTAATCTAAGAATTTCGGTTGTTTTAGACTTCAAGTACAAGATGTGAGCTGAGGCGGCTATTAGTCTAAGAGCATCTGCTCAATGTTTTGAGATTAATTCGCTCCAGATGTGAAAAAAGCGCCCACTTAGTTGAAATACTAATTATGGCGAAAGTCACGTCAAGCTCGAAAAAGTTTACATAACTTCTATATACAAAACTTAAATAATTTAAGTAATGAAATATACAATTTATAATTGAAAACTTGAGAAAACTGAAGAGACCGACTCTCGATTTAAACAAAAACATCAGTGCACAAATCCGAAAATCAAGTAAGGGCAGCTTAATTCCGTTTAATATTTCATCATTCCGGTAGTTTACTATAATCCTTACTAATCCTGTGTAATACCGCAGACCAACAATATCACCATGTACTGATCCAATAAAACAATCGTCCACGTCCAGAGAAGATTTATCCGAAATTATGCTGCAAGTATCACGGTCATCGTCACTGCAGACTAATATTTCCCTGCTAGTCTGATTCGATGACACTAGCGCTTTGTTCTTTTTTGCTGCCTGGTTCGTTTTCTTGCGCTTCTTGCTCCTAAAGTCCGAACCTGCAGTCGTCATTGCAGCGCGATTCTTCGTGCTCGCCCTACTTTTCTTGGATAAGTTTGAACTTGACGGTAATTTAACTTCACTGACTTCCGAATCAGATGAACTGTCATCTTGACATTGACTATGTTGCGAACATTTTACGCATTTACTAAACTCGCCTTCTCTTACCATTTAAAATAATTAAATCTAAAAAGGGCTAAAAATTCTTTTACAATTTAGGAAACTATTCTGAACTGAACTGAATAGTTTATTGCAAATAAACATGGCAATTTATAAGGGAACAATACAGAATTCAAACATGAAAAACGAACAGTCGATAAAACGAGATTTAAACATCAGCAAAAGGAGACAAGTGAGTCATAGTCATAAATGATCTACGGAGGGGAAGGTTTTCAGACCTTGCAGAAAAGTTTTTACCCCCACCGAGTTCGAGACTTTTCAAAAAATTCTAAAAAATTCGAAGATGCTATTCACACAGGCACTATGGGGGTATGGGGGTATCCCCTACCAGGACTTTTAAAAAGGCATACCCCCAGGCCGTTTTGGGGGCAAAACTGTTGCTCGAACCATAAAAAGCTTCAAACGACGTTTGACAGTGTGATTTCAAGTACGAATTCTCAGATTTCGAGCATTAACATGCTCATTTCGTTCATACAGCTACTTTTCTTCCATTACTTCTTATATATTTGATGTTACCGTTCCATCACCCTTATTCTTTTTGTTTTCATGCAAATTTAATCGTAAATATTCATGAAGAATGAAATACGACGAATTAAGAATAAAAATTGACATTAGTCAGGTAAAAAATACTCATTTACCCCCCCCCCAGAAAACTCGGTTTACCCCCCTCCAAGAACTTTTGACCGTGTGCATGTACATATGATGCTATTCTAAGCATTTCAGCTATGTGTTTGCTTAGAAGTGTTGAATTTTCATATACTTACTCATTTTTTGACTAGGTATACTTTTTCGATTTAATCCAATTTTTCGGATATTTTTAGAAAAACTTTTCTACGTTTCACCGGCACCGCCAACTATAAATGCAGGAAAAGATTCAAGCCAATTATTTCGTTTTTATTTACAGAACAATTTCTCAATTTGACGTCTATTGTTACATTATATTCGTCAAGAATAAGAATTTCGTTTCTTGCAGCGATTACACTGTGCTTTTGACTCATCCTATTGGCGAATCGTAATATTTTACGAAATTAAGGCAAAAATAAGGTTGCTTATCATGATAGAACGTCAAATATCTAATCAATTATATAATTTTTGAAAACTAATTATTAATTCTAAAGCAGACATTGTTAACACATGGAAGCGACAGATTACTGACACGCATGCATACAAATATATATACATGTTCTTGAGGATGGAGTACTTCAGTGCGCTTAAACCCCGAAAAATGGTTGCTGCCTCAACGGGCTGATTCCAGCAAACTTTTGATTTTCAAAAGCTTTTAAAAATATGATGTATTAAAGATTTCAGCAATCTTTTGGCTTAAGGGCAGGCCCGTATCCAGGATTTTGTTTCGGGGGTGGGGAGCACAGCCAAAAGTCTTCTGAAAAATAGGGAGGACCAAAGGATGAATTAAAAAAGACGTTTTACGACCACTAGAGCCGTACACAATTGTCATTTGACTTAAATATAGTGAGAATTCAATGAACACCATCTTGAACAAATCTCATTTTCTGCATAAAACCTTTGCAGAACAGTGGACATAGATGCAAAATACGCTTTAGGTTGTTTAAAGACCAAAAATGGAGTGTTTAAACCGCGCGCTTTGGACTAAATAGTCTCAAATTATAATTGCGAAAATTTTTTGCGATTTTTGGCTAAAAAAAGCAAAGGGGAGGTAAAGGAAAAAGATCATTCTCATATTTCATATCAGGGGCAGGTGCCCCCTATCCCTCCAGGATACAGGCCTGCTCAAGGGCATTATTTTTTCAACCCTTCGCGCTAAATAGTCATTTTTGAAAAACTATCGTTGAATTTCATTGAATGCTATCGAAATTATGCTGATTTTATCTTTTTTTAATGAGAGAGCTTAGTTAGAAATGCAAAAATTGTACTTTTAAAGCAGAACACCCACTATTATTTTTTGTAAACGGCACAGGACAAAGATTTTGAGGCTCGTACAAATATTTTTGAGGCGATCTTTGTACAACTTTGTACACAAAGTATAGTCAAGTTTTGGCCGATTTTCCTTTGTACAAAAAAATCGAAGTTTTTGTCCAAAAAATAGCGATACCTAACACCTATTCTTTTAAGCTTAATGAAAGGTACCTAGATAAGGAAAATCTTTTATCTAGCCCGCCATCGTAATTCTCATGCTGTAAATCACAAATACGCTAAAAAGCAAAGAGAGAGAGTAAAGAAAAAATTATTCTCAGATTTCATTAGGGGTGGTTAATAAAAGGTGTATGTTTTTGGACCGACAAGCGTTTTTAAGGAGCGCAAGATTAGGGCATCGCCTTGGCTTCCGCGGGTTTATTATTATTTTATTTTTATGTAATTTTTTCTTTCCTTCCTTTAATAAAATTCAAGGAGCATTATAATTCTTTGATTGAAAAAGCTTCCTCTATATGTATTTTAAAACGCAAATCATTTTTTTCGCGTGATAATTGTAACCTTCTTAAAGCCTATATTAGTTATGCTTAGACCTTTATTACAGTACTGTTGCAGAGTATGGAACCCCTCTTATCTTAGTGATATAAATCGACTGGAAGCTGTTAAACGTAGATTCACTAAATATGTTTTTGGTCATAATAATATTCTTTCTTACGAGATCGTTTGATACAACTTAAATTGTGCAGACGTGAATTAAGACGCTTGCAGATTTGCCTGTGTATGATGTATCAAATTATTTGTCATAAATCACGTTTACAAGCCGCTGATTTTTTGTATTTAATCTTAATATTACCCGCAGCATTAATAGATTTAAATTAGTTATACCTGTTGTTCATTATAATTTAGAAAAGTTTAATTTTTTTACAAATATATTGCCGTTTGAAACGATCTTCCTGACTTTATTGCTTCTTCCCCTAACCTAAACATATTTAAATCTAGGTTAGCAAACTTTGATTTGTCAGATATCTTATGGGGCGCGCGTAAAATTTGTCATTTCATTGCCTCGCATGTCCCGTTACTAATTCGTAATTGCATTTATTATGTATCTTGTCATTTTGTATTTTATATCAGTTTGGTTTATTAGTAATTAGTTATAAGATTTCTTGTTGTTGTTGTAAATATTAAATATCTATTTCTATTTTTAGCCTTTTCCATGATAGGGGAGGCACGTGCTCCCTATCTCCCTGAATACGGGCCTGGTTGGCAGGTTGGCAGCAGAGCAACCCTGCTCCAGTGGATAAAATAGGATTTACTGTTGCCTTGATAACTATGTAGGATTCAGAATTCAGAGTTGCAAACCTCCAGCTGTGAAAAAACTCGAAAAACTAAAAAAAATCTCAAAAATGCCAGTCAAGTTTAAATATAAAAGTTTTTAAATTAATTATTTTAAACATCGAAGCAAAAATTTACGCTTTAATCAGATAGGTATTTAGCAACTCGAATCTCGATTTAGGTAGGCAGGCAACTAAAAGCAATGCAAATAAATGTTACTTATTTAAATCGGCACTGAACTTGTAGTATCAAGTCCTCGATTTTTGGAAAAAAACCTGCGTTTTATTGGTTCTTTTTACGTGTTTTTGAAATGAAACTTCTTGTTAAATTAACTAGTTACGGTATTGAACAACACCTGTTCAATTGGTTAAAGGCTTTTCTATCTAATCGTATTCAGTGTGTTCGCGTAATCAGTGGTTTTTCAGATTATGTCGCTGTTACAAGTGGTGTTATTCAAGGATCCATTCTTGGACCTATGTTGTTTTTGATTTTTATAAATGATATCTTTGATAACTTGTCGAGTTCGACTTTTATGTTCGCGGATGACCTTGAAATATTCAATCTTTCCTGCAATTATCAAATACTTCAGACCGATTTAGATAGAATTTCTATTTGGGCCACCAAAAATTGCTTACCAATATCATATTCTAAAGGCAGAGCCCTATATTTGGGCAAAAATAATCCTAAATTGTCATATACACTCAATACATAAGTTGTTATGGACGATTCTGTCTATGTTCGCGATTAAGGCGTGCTAATTTCGCAAAACCTGAAATTTAAGGAACATTACAGCAGTATAATCAAGAAAGCTTTCTTGAAATCTATCTTAATTAGAAAATCCTTCTTTTCGCGTGATAAAAATAATCTCGTTAAGGCCTTCATTGTTTACGTCAGACCGATCCTTGAATATTCCTGTGCTTTATGGAACCCCTCTTATATTAGTGATATCAACAGGCTGGAGGCTCTTCAGCGTAAATTTACTAAATATATAGTTGGATATCATAGTCCTCTTTCATACGACAAACGCCTTAACGAACTTAACTTGTGTCGATTAGAATTACGTCGCCTGCATATTTGCTTATGTATGATGTATCAAATTATTAGTCAAAAATCTTGTCTTTCTATGACAGAT